>VZTV01122943.1:0-20394 GCA_013400875.1 Anhinga rufa
GGTGGGCCTAGGGAAAGTAAGGAAGAAGAGTGAAGGTAAATATGGGTTTATATTTACTGATAGCTAGCGATTTTGTAGCAGTGCTTTGTGCACCATGTGTTTGTGTCCCGTCCCGGTAACTCAAGATTTAACAAGTTTCCATGCTTCTGACTCTGCATGTGATTTGAAGTCCAAAGTTCTGTGGTATGGACTTGGATTGTTTGGGACTCTGTCTGAAACTCTTATGAGTAAAACAAGAGAGATGGATAATATGACTAATCCCATTAAAACCGGGCAGATTGTCCTTGGACTGAAAATACGTGGGTTTGAAATGTGTGATTTCTCCTTGTGTGTAATTACTTCCACAAGTAAGGATGTAGCTGTCAAATATGTTATTTTTTTAATTGTATATATGCATGCATATGCAGAAAGAAAGCAGACATTTTTTTAAAAATTAACATAGATATATGTTACAAAAGGAACAGACAATTACAAATGTGTCTTTTCTCCTAAACTGCCAAAGAAAATGCGGCTGTTCAGGGGGGCGATAGAGGCTTTTCAACCAATTTGGGTAGGGCGAGTTTTTTTCCTTTGAGGCTTTCTGAGAGCTCATGTCTGAGACATAGTTTGGGGATACTCACTTCGTGTAGAGTCTCAATCTGTCTCTGGATGGATTATCCAGATCTTGGCTCCACAAAGCAAAGGAAAAACAAAAGTTTTCAACAGTTGGCTGATTTGAAAATAAATAGTTGCTTAATTGGTTCAGCTGATTCAGGTTTGTGATTTAATTACAGCCCTTATGAGCAATGATTTTGACACAGGTAGTAACTATAACTTATTATTTAGGATTCAGCCAGTTCGTTCAGAACCTGTTAGCATGCCGGGATCATCGCGTCCAGTTTCTGATCGCAGAGGAGTTTCAACAGTGATTGATGCTACCTCAGGTAGAAACGTGCTGATTTCATGTTGTCTTTGATATTCGTGGCATTCATCAATCTTGTCTCTTTTTGTCCGGTAACATGTTTACTAACCATTGCCATACACTTAAAAGGGTATCATGATTTTCAGCTGCGCAATAGGGTAAGTGCTGCCTTATACAAATACTTAACTGAAAGCTACCTTAATGATGACTTTTTTTCCCTCTTACCACTCAAATCTGAAGTCACAGCATTCTGGTAAGATATGAACACAATATTTACATTAACTTTAACATGAGCTGTGGAAAGCTAAAACCTGCCTAAACTAAAAAGCAGAACACTTGCAAATGCTAACACTGAAATGCTTTTATTAATGAATGCCTAAAGCATAGAATATTACAGTTCCATCTCATTTATAAAACAGCTTTCATTGAAATGTAATCATAAATGTAATTGATTTCAGTGAACAGTCAAGACAACAGGATAGTTTATCTAATGTTTGTGTAATAGGCACATTTTCACTACTCTGCTCTAAAAGAGTGTGTAAATTTAATACTACAGTGGTTGTGTTAATATCAACATAGTAATATATGTACAATAAAGTTTTCTTTTTTTTTTTTTCCTCAGCGGTGGGGTATAGTCTGTATAAAGAAACAAGGACAGCGGAGCTTTGTATTCTAGTACAGCTGTATAGCATCTGAAGGGTCCACACAGCAGGATTTTGTCAAATAAAATCTCTCACAAGTAGAATTATTAAACACACAGCATTAGTCAAACAGTCAAGTCAGAGAGGATTTTAATCTTTAGCGATTTGAAAATCCCTGGAGACTGCTGATTGGATTGAGGTTAAACTGTAAAAAGAGACTATAACACGTACAGAAACTGGTTTCTGAAGGTTGTTTTAAAGAGAGTTAAAATAAAAGCTCCCGTTCCAGACTGTGTTTGCTATTGATATAAATTCTGAGTCCAAGATATTGTATTGTTTTGCCAAATTAATTTACTTGGGTATTACTGGATATTTCTCAGATGTGTTTATAACTGAGTTCAATGATAACTAAATTTACTTTGGGTATTGAGGATTGTCATTATAAATTCCATTTTCAAATATTTAAAACTTGTTAAATTAATTCACATTGAGCTTAGACAAACATCTGATGCTGGTTATTTAAAGGGATTTTTATTTGTTTTAGTACATGGCAAAGTAATTTTGAAAATAATTGTTTGATACAGAAGAAAACATAAATGCATCAGTTATGATTTTTTTGGACTAGTTCATTTATGCCTATTACCCCTAAAAGGTTACCAGCTTGAATCATAGGAGTGCTTCTGTCTGTGTGTCTGACACTTCAGATTCAGAGTGATTAATGGCATAGCAGTTCTTGACTATCAAAGTGACTCTGCCAGCTGATACAGATAAAGGTATCTGGGTTATCGGGGGGGCATGAGGGGTGGGTTTTGGTTTTTCTGTGGGGTTTCTTTGTTTGTTTTTGGTTTTTTCCTCTTGTGTATGAACAGAGCAGTGCCATACTTATAGCAGGGCCATGTCTTAATTCTGAAATATAACCAGTCTGTAACCATAACACATTCTACAACTGCGTTATTCCATCTACAGTAGAAACAATCAACTCCATAGGACCGTACCTTTTCTGTGCTAAACAACCTTTCCTGTAGTGTGGATGGGGCCTTAATATGAAATGGCTCATGTGAATGTGATGAAGCTCTATTGGTAATGCCTTTAGCATGTGTGTCCATATTAAAATTGCCAAAGTCAATTGTATGCATTGTTATGACACTGAAAATATATTTACTGTACAGCAGTGACTCAGTTTTGTTATAACACCTCATAAGTTTCTAATAAACAATACATGGATTTTGTTAGGGACGTTGCTGATAGCAGTATTTTATTTAACCTCACTGCCAGACACTTTGGATTTGAATTGATTTTTGATTCAGGGACTTTACCACCTATTTTCAGTTTTCATATTGCCTGATTCTTGTCCTTTCCCATGCAGAAATTATTGGCCCAAACTTTGGGTAGATAGGCCAGATTATGTGTGATGGTATAGGGGTGTGAATTCTGTTCCAGAGTAAAGGTGACACAAGAAAAAACATGCACTGTTATTTTGAGATCTCATGCTATTCTTGTAACAGAGCCCAGCAAAGGGAAGAAGAGTATTTTATGCTTACTTTCTTTTCTTCCCACCTTTGAGATGTGCAGAAAATTACATTAAGCTCAGCCCTGAATCTAAAGGTTTTATTTTAAATGCTGTTCATGTACGACATTGCATTTTTTGTGTTAGAGTCCACTACTGTAAGTATTCTCATTTCCTGCTATTAGCAAGGCATGTCCTAAATGGCTTACATTCTTTATGGAAAACAAATTTATTGGAAAATACATTTTTCGGTTTGAAGGATTTTTTTTAAGTAGGTCATAAATTTTTACTACCTAAGCTGAACCAGGAAGTGATTCTTCAGTTATGACCCATGCATTTGAGTCTGTTGCGCTTTATGAAGATGCTTATCTGCTCTTTGATTGCCTGTTGCTTAGAGATGCAACCAGTGTGGCGCCTCTTCTTATCTAACTCCATCACTTTTTCTTCCTATCAAAAGATTTCAAGTACATGTTTATCATCTCCCATTATTCTGCCACTCTTGATAGCTTCCTTCCTTCTCCCCCCTTGGTGACATCTCTGAAATTTGTGTCATTTTTTAATCATTATTTTCGTATGTCTGTGAAACTATGGTATACTACTGACAATATTCTCGCACAAGATCAGCTGCAAAAATCTTCATTTTAAAAGTACAAAACTAATACATGAAAATCAATTGTGAAAATTTGCAATGGCATTTTCAAGGTGGTTGGCTGTATCTGTAAAGATTACTTGGATAAATTTTTAAAAAATGCGTATTTCAATATGGTTATCTCGACTTAAAATTCTGTGAAGATATTCTCTGTTGGTTTTGTGGTTTGGTTTTTGTTGTTGGGGTTTTTTGGTGGTTTGTTTTTTTTTAAGTCGAATCTCAGAGAAGTTTGCAAAAATGTAGTCACCTAAAGCTACTGGACATTTGTCCCTCGATGCACACATTTTAGTCTTATGCATCATAGAGAGAATATACCCTCAAGGATTAAATGCACTGTAATTCCAGATGCTATTCCAGATTGGCCATTAGAAACGTTAAAGGGACAACACTGAGTTTAAAGCTGTATAAAGCAGGAAGCTTTTAATAATAATCAGCAAAAAACCCCCTACTGTACACACAGTAAATGCACACTGTCTGTAGCAAGCAGGCATGAGTGCTCGTGTGTCTGTGTGTCCATCCTTTCCAAAGAAGTGCTGAGGCTATCGGCTGCTTGCATTGAGTTTAACGAAGGTGGGGTAAGTCTTAGTAAGTCAGGTTACGTTTAAGACTTTATTAGGCACCAGGGGTGGAAGGGAAACCTTGCAAGTGCCCTGTCTGCAGGAGATGCTGCAGCTGAAGGTCCCACTCTTTGCACAACCAAAATCCACAACCCTGAGACAGAAATCTATAGTGCAATAAAAAAAAACCCTAGTTCTTGCAGAATGAGCTGGCTTTATTTCAGAAGACCACTCACAGGCATGACTTGAAAACTTTACATTACCTGTGTACATTGGATGCCGTTCCTTGCTTTGATATGAGTAGCTTTAGGTATGATTTTTGGCTAGCTGAGGCTATCTACAGAATGATGGAGGCTAATATAGAAACGATAAGCATAGGCAAGACGTGTAATTGAATGTTTCCAGGCACCTTTCTGAATTTTTGTACTGTAACCTGTGGGTGAATGATGCATGTCATGTATGTTACATGGCTGAAAATCAAACCTGATAGAACTCTACTACTAATAAATAGTGCAGAAATTAAGGAGTGTAGGAAGTTTAGGATATCTGTACGGAACAACAACTCTGAACTTTCAGAAATAGAAAACCTCTAGAGAAGGGATTTTGCAGCAGTTCCTGATCACAGTAAATTTGATCGCACAGCTGCATTGAGTCTGTAAGGGCAAGTGTTTCCCTTAAACTGTAACAAATGTGTTGAAGGGCTCAGGTACCGAGGTACGCTCAGTCGTAGCTGTTAATTCAATCCTGCGCAGTGGAAAAAAAGTGTGGGCATCTGTGTGCACGTTTATGAAAAGCCTTGTTTATTCCCTCATACAAGGAGGTTTTTGACACTTATCCATCAGTCAAGCAATGATTTGGTTGCATTGTCAGCCGAGTAGGAAAGTGCTGACAAAGAAGTTGTCTGACCTCTGTTTTGCATCAGCCTTTTCCTTTCCTTCTTGGAAAGATCTCCATTTCTTACCTGCTTAGGACAAATATGGAAGTAAGAGTGGGAAGGATTTTAATGAATAAAATTAAATTGTAGAAGAAAAAGATCCTGAGCATTTTTTTTCTTTGATTGTGTGTGGTGTGGCGGGAACCTTTATGTTCTTTTCTAAAACCTGGCATGTGCTGTGCTTCTTAGGGATGCACGCATCATTTTTTAATGAAGATTGTTTATTACTGTTGTGTGAAACTCTGACAATACTAAGCTCTCTTCTGGTTACTTCAGTCAATGCCCACTTAAAATTGGCTTGTAATTTAGTACTTCCCTTTCTTTTGTGTGCGACTGGCTGGTCATGGACAGATAGCTTGTTGCCTGCAGAGGGTTTAATGAACAGAAGAATTGACTTGGGTTTTGTGGGGGATGGAGTTTGCCTCCCCTCCCTCCCTCCCCTCTGCCTGTGAAGGATCTTTTATTGTTCATCACCACACCTGTGAGATAGGGACCATGGGACAAATTTTTACTGTCCAGCAATGCTCTCACTTGGAATTTAATAAACACTTCTGCTGTCACACCTTAAACCATCTGAGCTCTTTTCTGATGTATGCGCGATCAAATATTTATTCCCAAATGCTGTACACCAGAAAGCGCTGCCTTGGAGTAGCAGAGATCAGTTATTCAGGTAGTAAAGATGTGTGAATGCAGCTGGCAGATGAAGTCACCAACATTATGAATTCCCAGGCTGTCCTTATTGCCACAGGCAATAACTGACAGGCCTGAGCAGTCACTGGTTTCCCATTACGGGCGCTGGTAGGGCCCGGGGAGTCCTGGCGTCACGGATACTTGAGCTGCCCTGCTTGAGCGGAGCCGGCCAGCGCTGGAGGGTCCTTGTTGCAGAGAGATGTAATCAATATGGTCTGGAGTCCTTGACCTGAACCTGTAATTACCTGGATGGTATAAAGGTAGTTTGTTGTTGCGGATAGAGATTGCACTCAGATCCTCCGAGTATAATGCTGAGCTTTGAAGCCAAGGAAGAGCTTTGGCCCTTGGTTTGTTCTTCACAGAGACTGAGAGGTTTTAATAATGGTCATATAACAAGGTGTTCTTAGAGGGCATCACCTGTTCAGTAACAGCAAAAACACGTACCCAGCACTGCTTGTTTTGTACTTCTACATTCTGTCAGCTTAAATTTAAATGAGTAAGTTATGGTTCTTTCCTAGAGTCACTTCTGAGCAAATTCTGTTAATACGATATCTGTTTAAAACACGTATTATGTTACTTATTTGAAAAGCATTTTATGTATTATTCCTAGAATAGTGTGGGATATACTCAGGTTGTTTTGTTTTCTCGGTGCAGTAGCACATGCTTGCATGCGCTCATGCTCTCTCCATCCTATTTGCCCGTCTTGCTAAACGTGTGTGTGCGCTTGAGCTGCATTATACAAAATTCTCATACTTAGAATTCTTTCAACTTGATTTATATCATCTAAATTGAGAAAATGTTATCTAGTGATTTTTGAAGAAAGCCTTAAGACAGAAGTGACTTCAGCAGGCTCCAAGATATCAGTGCAGTATACGTGATTACATCTAGAAACAGCTATGCCCTATAGACTGTGGAGATGTGAAGAGAAATTAAAATGACCTGACACTACTGACTGGGCACTTGCTGCTGGATTATTGCCTGGCTTGGGAAAAGACTCAGCTGCAGGGATCCATGGAGTAGCCTTAATGTCTTGAAACACTGCTGGGTGTTTTCTGTAGGCAGGAGAAGTATACTGGAGAGGAAGGGTATGGGAACAGTGACTGAAAGGCAGCAGCATCGTTATACTGATTTATTTTTGCCTCCCTATGATGGTTGTGAGTGGGTTAGTCTGTCAGTTCTGGAGAGGGGAGCTCACTCTGTACAGCATGATGTAGTGACGCAGGGTAGCTGCTACCCTGCTAGTGACAGAGGAGGTTGTTATTCCTTATCCTGGTTTGCCTTTGGTTTAGCTGAGGAGGCTCATAGTAATTGAAGCAATTAATCTCCTCTAAGATGGTTGTGCTTTGACACATAAGTGTCCATCAGCTAAAAAAACCAACGGCACGACATGCAGGTTAGTTTCACAGATGCAAGTGAAAATCAAAAATCAATTTCTAGACACTGCTGTGTTAGGTTGGCTCTGACTTGAAGCAACTTAAGTTACTCCGGGTGCTTAATCCCCCAAAGGCTGATGACCCTGTTCATCCTGCTAATGTGATTTTTGAGAGTTTGCAGAGAACTCTGACAAACAAGAAACCCAGCAATTTCCATGTTGATGTCATAGCTAGCCGAAAGCATAACTGTGACCTAACCAACATAATAACCAAATACAAGGTAATGGGGTTTTTCTTTATATATGAAGATAAGTTGGAAGGAGGCCTCCAGGGGCCACGTTAATGGTCATTGGCGCAGTCCTCTGTTGCTCAAAGGCAGTTGTTCTCGTGTCACAGAACCCACTTGGCGCATGTACCCGTGGTCCATTAATGCAGACAGTGGAGTGTCTTATTGCCTAAGTGTTAGATACTGACTTCCAGTTGGGGAAGCCACCTTCAGTTCATATAATGGTTTGTCAGCTGAAAAATAGCAGTGTGCTAGAGCGTGGCCTGGTCCAAGCATGTAAACGCCTTCTCTTTGTTTATGGGGAAAAAAAATCCAAAATGCACGATAGGTATTTTGTATATTAGTGGCTAATGCAAACTCATTCTGAACAGAAAACTGGTGTACATACCCCTCAATTGTCTTTCATTAACAGTTGTCGCTAATGTTCTGTGTAGGTAGCTTTAAAGTTCCGACTAAGTGGAAAGTGTTGATTCTAATCATATCTGACACCACAATCTTCTGTGGAACAACACATGAGCTGAGATTCCCGATGGGCTCCTGTAGGATACAATATTTATTATAGCTTGAGATCTAAGAGCTCCTAGCTGCTGTTAAACTTACAAGAAATCCAGAAACCTCAGTGTCTGTACTTGTGTTTTTATAGATTGCACAGAAATAACACACCGTACGGTACTTGCGAAGAAGCGTGTGTTCATTGACATTTCTGCTGGTTTTATACAGCACTTAATGGAATTGTTTTACAAATCTTGATATTTTTATACATTTGTAATATATTCTAAGCTCATCTATTAATCTATGCTGTTTGAAATGTTCTTAAACTGGTATTAGATGTGCAAGTTAAAAGGAGAGTACTTGAACATCCATCTGCAAATGAATTCTAGAGTCAGTATTGTTTCAGGGAAAGCTTTCATTTGGAAACAGCGTTCCAGTTTATAATAGAGACATTCATACTTAATGATTTCACTGAATTAGGCTGTCCTTAAAAGTATTTGCTCACTGTTTTCCATGTTTGCTTTGAAAAACCTCTAAATATGCTTCATTATTTCTTGTTTCAAGTGTATCTCCTCCACTTTGGACTGTAGTCTCTGTCAGACACCAGCTTTTTAAACATCGGGTTTGTTTGCTGGTTCTGGTCCTCTTGAGATCTTCCAACTTGTCCTTCCCTGCTTTCAGGAGCTGTTCCAGAACATCAGCCCTTGTCCTCAGGGTTCTGTGGACTCCTCCTTTTGTCTTTCAGCTTCCTCCTGCCCATAAAATACCCAAAGAGGCTTGTCTGTGTTCTAGAGCACAGCAACTACCTGAATGCTATAGGTTGCGATGGCCTCTTTAGAGCAATTAAATCTGTAGGTGTAAAACGGGGCATGAAGCAGCCTCCAAGAATATTTTTGGGGTTTGGTTTTTCAAGAACAGTGGGAAGTGATGCAGCAGCTGCTAAGCAATGCCTCCTAGTTTCATAGTGAATCCTAATTTATTTTTTTTAATTCTTCTCTTCATTAGATGGCAAAAATAGCTTTCAAGGATAAGTATGGTGGCTTGTTCGTGATTTTTGCTTTTTTCCCCAAGTAGTGAGATGATAGTGCTGCATTCTAAATCAAAACACTCTGCACACGAAGGAAGGAGAAGCGGCGGACGGGGTTGATAAGCTGCTGGTTTATTGCGCAGCCGTTGAGCTCTCAGCTGTGTGGTGTGCGAGTTGGCCGCCAGTGTCATACCGGAAATTATTTTCAATATGAATCTCTAATTTTCTTCTCACTTGTATTTTCTCACTCTACAGATAACGTTGGCTTGTGGATAATACTTTTCTATGTAATAATTTGTTTAACATTCCTTAATATTTTCAGAGCCACAAAAACTTGTTCTTTTATAAGTCACCAGAGGTTTAATGTCTGATCTCAGAGTTCATCTGGTGCAACCCCCTGCTCATGGTGGAAAGACTCTACAGAAACTCTCTACACAGACTATATCTTGATCAATACTGAAATGCCTTAAACAAGAGCATCAGTCCTCACATGTGCTTTTTATTAATGTAATGACAGCATATGCACCTATTTTCACCATTGTTAATCCAAAATCAGCAGGTTTTAGGTATTGTTCATTAGAGTGTAATATGGATGAGTGAGCAGAAGTGTGGGTTTAGGTATATGCTATATAAAACTGAGCTATTTGGCATGATAAGTTAGCCAGGCATTTGATCTGTTTTAAGGTGGAGTTCAATATTTTGAGGGTGTTATAATCACAGCCTCCTCACCCTGTCTTCTCCTTGCTGAAGTAAGGATGTTCTCTGCTGGAAATAAATATTTATATCTAAGTTGAAATATAGTCTGTTGGTACTTACTTGTATATATTTTATTGCCTCAGTTACATAAAGGGTAGAAAAAACAGATGGAAAATATTTTGTTTTTCTTAATTATCCAATACTGTGAAATACCCATCAGCTTGCAGTCGTCTTGGCTCCTCCCCCTGCCTTGGACTCCATCCCTGGCGTGATCCCAGCCAGTTTTTAATAGTGGTTTATCTGCTGCTTGCATTGCTTTTAACTTTCACTTTTTATTCGAACCAAAGCTAAATTGGGTGCCAGTTAGTACTCTGGCTGTGGGTGGAGCACTACAAAAAGCCAAAGCCGGTGCCAGCAAGCAGTTGCTGCCGGGAGCAGCATGGGGTGAGCTAGAGAGGGGTGCACGGGGTGAAAAGAGCCCATTTGTCACCATCCTCCTCCTCGGCCAGTTCTCATGTGCAAGTACAGAGTCTCTGGCAATGCCTCCAGCTGTGGGGGCTCTGCAGATAGGAGAGCTTTTACAGTCTTGACCACTGCTGGCTGCTGGGGACAGCCTGCATGGGGCTTGCCTCTTTCCAAAAAGAACGCAGAGCCTTAAGGGGAGCACATAAAGCCAAGTACTTTGCATACATAAACCTTCTGGTGCTATTTCCCTTGTAAAGGTGAAAACAAGCAGGTCACAGTTAGTAAATGACAGAAAGCAGGCTTGGGATTATTCACATCATTAGCACAGGATTTCTCCAGATAAGAGAAGCGGTATATGAGCCTCTATTGCCCCGAGGCTGCCTTTCGTTTACTGCGCAGGGTGTGGTGCTTTAAAATGGAGCAAGAACAGGGAAAATAAAAAGGTGGTGATATGACTAAGATACAGTTTTTGCTGGAGCTTGGCCACAGATTTAAGGCCTCGGAGAGGATTCCTGGGGCCTTCGTATGCTATCCCAAAACCAAAACGAAGCCTTTCCAAATATATTTTATAAGCTCTGTGATTGTAATAGTCCTATCAAAAATCCCATGTCCCCAGGTCAAGCGGGTGCAGACCCTCCTCTTCTGCAACCCTAGGCTTGCCAAGTCTCTCTTGCTTGATATTTCCCTCCAGCGACAGCGGGCAACCATTTGTGCCTCTTGTGCAGGGAGCGCTGTGTAGAATACCTCCAGGGGCGTCCAGCACAGCTGCTTTCCCTTGAGCTCACATCTGCTCAGAAAAAGTGGGACCTACGTGCGCTCGCTCGCCTGGGCTTTTGTCCCAGATGCAGCTGGCCCTGGCTCTGTACAACCCACCTGTATTTCTGGATAATGCATAGAACTTGCTAGGCTTTGGCACAGAGGCCAAATGCTTGCTCGTGAGTATCTGGTTGGGTCTGAGCATTAGTTTTGGTAACTGGCTCTGTCCTTGTCTTCCGCATTACTTTTCCGTTGCTCCAAGTTATGGTGCCGTTGATGTGAGAAATGCAGTACAGGAACTGGAAACGCTGGAATTCGTAGCCTCTTTTAATGTTAGGACCCTGCAAAAGGTCCTGACTGTACCACTCCAGGAAAGGCTCTAGGAAGAGGCATACGTACGTGTTTTTGCCTTAATACAAAAAAACAGTAGAAGCCACTGTTGCCATAAGGATCTTGCTAGCTCTTTGCCATGAGGACAATTTCCATTAACTCAGTTTGCATTAATTGAAACAGTCCCTCTTCAGGCATTCACCTATATTGTTTACAGCATGAATGCTGAGCAAATCGGTGTGCTGTACTGTTTGACCATCACTTAAAATATATTTTAAAAGTAAGCATACCATTCTCTAACCCTGTTTGTGATTGAATGTCAAATTTAGTAATTGACCATAGATCATCTACAAGGTTGTTCGTGTTGCTGGTGGGGTTCATTAACAAACAGAAAGTTGCCATGAAAGATTTGGAGGAGAAAAGAAATACTCTTGTGTTAGCCTTTTGGGTTTGGCATTCCTATTTAAGCTTTTAAAAAAAAACCAAAACAACAAAACCAAAACAACAGCAGCAGCAGCAAACAGTATCTAGTGAAACGCTTACATGGAAGTACATTTTACCACTGAATTTAGCTAAAAAATTCACTATATCATAAGCGAACCGTTTCCCCCTTGATTCGTGTCCAAAATACGAAGAAAAACCTTGCAGATGCATTATGCATTTTACAAAAGAACATATGCATGCATTTAAATCATTTACATTTCATCTTTGCTTTCTCTTGTTTTTAACCCATATTATAGTGAATGACAGCGTGTTTGGAAAACCGAGGCTGAAAGCAAAGTTTAAACTTTCATGCACAATAAGCTAAACTGCAAGCAGTGCTTCACTATTTCATGATTTTATTTCAAAGTTTTGCTGATGCCTTTTCCTTTCTCTCCAGTGAAACACATGACTGAAACTTTGCGAATCTGGCTTGCAAAAAGAAAAAACAATTATACTGTGGTTGGTTTGTGCTAGTCTTACAGTGCCTGCGAAGAAAGAGGATCCATCCTTACTGAAGCAGGTTCTCAGGAGAATGTGCAACCGTGTGCTTAAAGATGCTCTGGATCAGGGCTCAGGAAGACTATTAATTGTTCATCGTTAGGCACTATCAAATATTCCTCGTGCTATCAAATCCTTTTCAGCGGGGGGTGAGGAGGGGAGGATAGAGGGACACCAGCTCTATCTGATATAATACCCCGATGTGACTACTTTTCAGCGCTACCCTGCTGCTTGTTAACTTGGCAACTTTTAGCTGATCTGCTTATCTAGCAGGTAGCTGAAAAAGAATTTGAATTGTGGGTATGATGTTTTGTTTAATGTCATCAGCAGGCACTGCTTCCCCATTGCTGTGAGTGGGCAAATAAAATTCAGCTTTATTGGCCTAGTTATAGCCTTTTAATAACACTTCAGTGAAAGATTGTGCATGCCATGAAGTGCTGAACGCATGCTTTAAAGTGATGTAATGTGACTAAAGTACACTGGTATGTCAGATGGGTCGAACACAGGTGAGGGCGCAGTCTGCTCTCCCTCTGCCAGGGGCTCGGGGAGCTGGGCGGTCGAGGGTAGCGGAGGAGCCAAAGCACCGTGCGGGTGCACCTGGATGATGCTCAGGAGTGGGGTTTGTCGTGTTCCCCGCAGCCCTGGCTGGGCCACCCGTGGGCTGGCTCCACGCAGAGCTGCCCGGCGGTCTCGGTACAGGGCTATCCCGCTCTAGCGGTGACAAGACCACGGTGCCGAGACCCGAGCTAGCTCTGCGTGGAGCCAGCTACGGTTTATTAGCTTAGGCTCTGTGCCATGCAGAGACAGATAAACCGCTTGCAGACAGCGGCTGGCCCTAGATCAGGGCAGCTGAGCTTGGGCCCATTTCTGCATGCTAGCCGCATGGGACTTCTGGGGATGTCGGTGAGTTCGGCACATGTAGAAGCCGCAGGATTTGTTTGTAAGTGTTGATTTGAAAGTTAAGATACTTACACATGCCTCTTAGATTCACAGCTCGAAATACAGAGTAACTTTCATCCCTAACAGCTTGCAAAAATTTTTCCTCGTTATCTTCACCTCCCGAACTCTCTGTAAGAGTTAAACCCGGAGTTCTTAATTTATTTTGCTAGTAGAGATTGACTTATAATTGAGGATATCACGTGGAGGACCTGTAACTTATTTGTATATCCATCCTTCCGTGTTTAAAGCCAAGAAACTAATGAGGTTACAAAAATATTGCTGATCCTGAAGCAAATACAGTTGGAGAACATATGCTTTGGTTTTACATTTCTGCCTCTAAAAGGTGACATGTCCCGTGTTTGTCATTTAATTTAACATTCTATATATTTTTAAACGGCTGTATGATTTGAAATCTCCAGATGCCACACTTTATGCTAAATGAGGTTGACAGTTCAGTGATGTGGAAGGCCATTATCTCACCTTTGTGCTTCTAAACTATAGCCACTTGCCTTTGCCTGTTCATAATGCATTTACTGCATTACAGCGTAGGAATTTTTAACACCTATTGAAAGCAGTAATTAGGTATGCCATACTGATGAGCACCTTAAGATAAGCAAAAAGCAAGAACTGATGCTGTTCTTCGAGTTTGTATTTCTCCCATTGCTTGTACTGGGGATTCAGTAAATGACTGATGAACTCCAGTAATACATGCTGACTGGGAGGCTGTGTATTATGTATTGCTGTACTCAAAATTCACAATGAACAACAATGATCTGTGTTAGTTTTCTGGGACATAGGTGGTATCTTTATGCCACTGGAAAGCAAGTGTAAGGTGGTCACATGCCAGTGGTAGCTTGGTGAGATGTTCCTCAGATGATCAATGTAACCGAGATAACGTGGACTTCCAAACCACACTGTGGGAAGTCCACTGGATTTTCACACACGCAGTAAAGTTGTTTCCCTAAATGCTGTGGTCACTCACGTTATGACTAATGTATCCTAAAGGAATACGATTTGATCAAAAAAGGTGATTTAAAGATAAAATAGTAGCATTGTAGCGGTTTATCTTGAGGTTGATTTACTCAGGAATGTTACTCCCATTTTTAAGTAGATTTATTGATATTGGGCATTCTCTCCTGGTGTTTAGTCATTAGCGAAAGGGATTTGTGTGTTTCCACAAACTTCTGTTGACATAAAAGCACCAGCACAAAGTCTTAGAATGCAAGTTTAAAAGAAAAAGTTCCCAGCGGTTCCATCTTGATGTTTGGGGGTCGATATAATCCCATTCCCATAAATTGAAATCCCTTTAAGAATGTACACATTCCATATGTTTTGTCCTTTTAAAGGGAAATGGGTTCCATTTCTTCAGATTATCGTGGTGTAATTTCAGAGGATAAGGAGTACCCATAGAAATAAAAGTGCCCGCATCCCCAGCTGCACTTGCGTTGTGATGCCCAGGCTGCCCCTGACTGCTGCCGAGCCGTGCTGTCCCCCAGCAGTCACCACGAGTGCCGGTGCCACGTATGTGCTTCTGTCTTTGCCCCATCCCTGTGCGTGCCTGAAACATAAAGCCAAGTGGGCAGGTTACAGCTCTCACCTCCCCTTCTTCAGCTGGCAGCTGTGTCTGTCCCCAAGAAAGACGCGTGGCATGTCTCAATAAAGAGCTCTAAACGGCTCTATCGCTACCAAGTGGTGCTGTCTATAAACCAATAAACCAAAATTCAGACTTTTGTATCCTATTACCGTTGTCCTGAGTCAGCAGGTCTCCTCTAGAATCGTTTTTCTATAAACTTGGAAAATGGATAGTCATTACTGTTAAAGTTCAGTAATACAAGAATAAGTCATAAATATGTCACTTGTATCTTAAAAGCTAACCAGCTAGAAACTCTCCCTCTTGTCTAGTCTGGCCTCCAGTGCCTTTGATCACCATTTTCTCCTCTTTCTCAGCACTACAGCTAACTTCTTAGTTTTCCACATTTTCCTTTGCCATTGTGACAGTGTTCTGCTGCAGATTACAGCTGTGCTTAGGCACCATAAGGTTTATATGATTAGTCAGCATTTGGTTTCCATATATAGCAAAAGTACGTCTGGAGAAAATATTCTTATACATATTTCCAGGCAACAGGATCAAAGAGCTCTCTAGGTTCTCAGTTTTAATTTATCTCTTCTTGCTCGCTGTATAAGGAACATCAAAAAGAATCCATGTTTGCGGGAGGGAAGGGAGCCTTCTGCTGTGTAGCTTTGGGAGCACCATTCATCCAGGCCAGCTTCAAATCCTGGCCTTTCTTCCTCCAGCATTGCTGAGATGTGAACTTTGGTTTTCATGCCTACGTGTTTCTATCCAGGCGTGACTTCGTTGTTTTCTTGAATCCTGTGACCTCTCCCATTCTTGTTTCATTGATACTCAGAATTGCTCCTCACCTCCATTGGTCCCAGTCGCAGCTGCTGAGCTCATCTTCCTCCTCTGTCACAGCAGTTCCCATGGTTCTCAGTCCCCGCGTTGACTCCTCTTCTGCCACAATACATGTAAGGTTCGTACACTTGCATCTAAGCATTTGAATGCTCATTCCTATCTCAACTCTGGGGTTTTTTGTAGTTACCCCCAACCTCTCTTCATACTCATAATACTTCTCAGTATTTGCTGCTACAGAAGCAGCTCATCCTTCAAGTGTCAACTCTCAAAACACACAGGACGTTTCTGAAGGAGACAAAGGTCTGCCGTGATGTCTACCAGAAACGTGATAACTAACAGTGCTTTGAGTTAGGTCGGTGCAACGAGTTACGTGCAAAGGTTTATATTATCGTATTAGGTGCTGTATTTACGTCAGTATTTCTCACAGCTGGATTAGATCCTTTTTTCTGTGTCTTTCACTAGCTTCTTACAGCAACAATTTGTAAACTGTTACGTTTCTGCAGTGCACAGCGGCGTGGGCGCTGCTGGAGACAGCCATAGGTAATTGTTATGAGTAAGTAAGCGGTACGCTTCAGATACACAAATCCATATGACATTTTCGTATGAGTAAATTTTCTGAAATATTAGTAAGTATAGTAAGCCAAGACATTTGAGACCTTTTTGCATCACATTTTTAGAAAGGCCTTTTTTCTGCTGATAGAAGATCTGCATTAAAAAAATACATAAATAGTTTGATTTCAGTCATCTACTCAACATTTCTAAGCTACTTGCCAAGTGATCCCAGGTGTGGGATTGCAGCAGGTAATTTCCTGCGATGTATTTGTGCGGATGATTTTCTGTGTTAGAAGATAATATCGGCTCACCTGGCCTCGCAGTGACAGAGAAAGCCTTTGTTTATTCATTTGGTAGGCAGATTAACCCTAATGAATATGGCTTCCTGGAAATAGATACAGGGGACAATAGCAAAGTGGGGAGAAATGGGGCGAATTCCCTTTTCTTTCTTCACCTTTAAATAATGGTAGCTTTCATAGCAGGGTGTTTTAAATCAGAAAGGAACGCAAAATATGTCAGCCAGAAATTCTTGGTTTTAAACAAAATCTTTTCTTTTATGGTTCAAAGAGGTGCTGGGGCTTTCTTAGTAAGCCTGGCACAATTCTGCTCTATGGAATCTGTTTGAATGCTTTGTCCTGTCAAAAAGTAGGATAAAGTGGGCATCTGAGATACTTGCGCCGAATGGCACTTAAGTCCTCATAGTAGGAGGACCTGGGTGTGTGTTTTATGTGGTTACTCGTCACTGTTTCGTGGAATATGGGGGTTTTATTATTATTTCTCTGAATTGGAGGTTAATAATGCAGTTTTCCATTGAAATAGATCATAATTTGTACTAGGCAACCAGAGAAAAGTGTTAAGAGTCTTAATGCCTTAAATAATTTCATTCTATTTCTTTTTGTTTCATGAGAGTAAAACTGTGGACTGGTGCATTAAGAATGCATTGTGTTAATGTTATCTGTGTAGCTGTATTATAAAAGAAGACAGCCTTCATACCAAGGTTCAGCTGGACGTCTTTTTTTTCAGTAATTCTCTTATTTCGAGTTGACACAGAAAGCTTTAAGAACGCCTTGCAAACAGTACAATTTCTTGTATTCCTGTTGTATGATGTATGTGTGTGTTCTGCACGAGGTCTGTATAAGGTTTATGAAAGGCTGTACCATTATCACTTTTATTTAAATAAATGAAGAGTAATTTCTCAGATGTTGTTGACATGACATTGGGCTGTTGTTCATAACACAGTGTAAGAATCTGCCGGGAAGAGTAGTGGAGGTGAACCCAGAGCCCTAAGAAACTGAGGGAAAGGTGGTCGTTGACTCTTTACGGATATAAATCAGGCTCGTCCTGGTATTACGTGCAGATTCACTGCAGTATCGCTCAGTTTGTTTGAACAGCATGAATAAATCAACTTATTCAAGTTCAAAGAGGGGAATAATGTGATGGTGAATTAAGTTGTGTGTATGTTAGTATTTATGTATTTTTTAATGCATACACACATTAAATAGTATTTTAAATTAGGGGAAACGGTGTGCTAGCTCAGATCACTGTTGTAAGCTACTAGTCAAAGTGTAGACAGAAGTACAATGTATGGTTTTGCTACGTTTGAGAGAGGAACAATTTCTTGCATTTTTATGTGACTGGTACTCGAGATACATTATTCCCAAGACATGGATGTGTAGACACAGATGTGAAAATCTCTTAACTTCCAACCAAACTTTTCCAGATCTTATCACTATAATTTATTCTTTACTCTCTATAGACTAGAAAAATGTCTTCTTTCACATAACTTTATACATTGGAGGAAAAGGAAAGTTCTCTTCCACCACATGGTAAGTGTTGAAGATAGGATACTGTTGGCTTTAGCCTGCTGACTTTTGTAGTTGCCTGTAAAAACTCTAGAGTTTCAGAAGGGAAGCGAAAAAACAGAATTTACCTTTCCACGAAGAATTAAAGTTTCCATTCTTTCTTAGTTAACATTGCTGAAAGTCTAAAAGTGCAGGAACAGATAATTTTTTGAAAGTATACATTTATACATGGGTATGTGTATATGTGTATCGGACAGCAATAAATTACAAATGAATTTGTTTGCTTTGTATGGAGATTGTTTTATCCTTCTTAAAGCTATTATTTATATAACCTTTAACCAAACAGAGAGTAGCCAAAGTATTTTTGAGAGTGAGATTTGTTTTTCTGGCTGGTGTGCGTAACAACTTAATTCCCTCCAATCGTGTGGTACAGCGTACGCTCGCGCTGTGCAGTAACTCACCGCCGTGATATGCAGACAATTTGCCAGATATATTTTTTTTCCTGAATGTGAAAGCCCAAAATAGATACGTGTCACATTAGGTGTCATTAAAATAGAGCTTGTGATAACTGAATAATAAATTCAGTGGTACCTAATTACTTTCAAAAGATGTTGACACAGTTGCGAAAGAAGAATGTCGCCGGTTGCCTTTTGAAACAGTGTAGCCTCTCTGTATTAGCAGGGTTTTTTTTCCATTTAGTAAAAACCAAAGGACAACAGTCATTATACGATTCTGTACTTTAAGTATTTTCATAATCCAACATAAATTGGCCCACCCAAGGATTATGTCTGTCTTATAAGGATGTGTTTATATAGTCACTGGGTGAAAGATTGCAGAAGTTGAACCACTAGTTTTGAAAGTCGAGCCAGACCAGGAAAAATCAGGATACAATTTGGCACTTATGGAGACTAAATGATTTCCTTTTTAGCTGCTGATTTCTACTGGGAAATGTATCCTTGGACTGAAAATTGCATCCGGAAAAATGTTTATGTAGTGTTTTTCAAATGACTGATTATTCCTCTAACCTTTAACACGCACTGTGTGTGATTTTCTTCCTTATTAACTCTTTCACAACCAAATGAATTATTTCCTTCACTGTAAATAAAATTAAGTATACACTTCAATCCATGCAATATTTTAATGCCGTAATAACGCAGAAAAAGACAAGCCAGGGATTTTACTGAGGCAGTAACACAGGGAAATCCAGCTCATCTTTTCTGTCGGGCTTTCCTGGAAGAAGAGTATCCTGCTATGACAGTGAGACAGGCAGAGCATGCTCACTTTTTGTCCTGATTACTGCAGAGGAGGAGAACAAAAATGTACTTAACGTACCATTAGATGCAGTTTTCTGCCAGCCAGGGGAGATTTTCCCAAGGCATGTGTCTGAGGTAGAGGGACCGTGCTGCCAACTACTGGCTGTTGCTTGCTGCTGAACACAGTGAATTAATTCATTGTAGGCTTGGGGTTTGTCTGCGGGGGAATTGATTGGTGCAGCTAGAACAGAAAGAGCAGTTTTAGAGTAGCTCCACAGATGCATGCTCTGTCTGGAGTTCAAATGTTTTCAGTGGTGTCGTTTTCACATACAGACATACCATAATTCACTATACTCACGCCAGTTGGTATCTTTGTGTGGAACATCTTCATGGGGTGTCTTTTCTTGCATCCAGAACCTCACGGATGCAGGACGCAAGTTTGCATACAGGCTGTGGTTATCCCTGCCTGTGCTGGTTTCAGTGCGGGAGCCTGACCGTACTCCCCTTAGCTGAGTGAGGAAGCTGCAGGCGACCTTGTAAACATCACAGGGTAGGACTAAGCCACATGTCTTTAAAAGGCATTTGAAGTGATCCTACATTGAGTGGATCACACGCTAACAAATGAGCGGGTCTGAAACCATAGTTTCCATTTTGGCAGAGCTGTCTGTAAATTATGGTCGGTGTTCTCCTATGTAGAAACATGCAGAAATTCAAGATTAATTCATCCAGTTTCTGTAAAAAGTATCACCCAGCCCATCACAAGTAATGTACTCAGGAAAAATTGCTTGAGTGGAGAAGGAGACCGAAGGAAAGCATAGCAAGAATAGTCTTATAATCGCTGCTTCTGATGGTCTCGTCCAAAAGGTTTGTGTCCTGAGAGAGGAAGTAGAGTTGGAAAGAACTGAAATTCCAGCCCTGCCGATCCTGATGGATTCCTTCAAAGATGTCCATTTTCCGCAGCTTCCTGGGGCCCCGTGCTGGTAGCAGTGTTCACGACAAACAGGGTGATCCGTCTGTCCTTCTGACACCAGCTGGGGGATTAGATGATGAAAAATAAAAGCCGATATTCCTTGTGGCAATAGTGTTGGTCATTCTTGGCATGGTGGGGACAAGGGGAAGTGCCTGGCAGCTACTGTTTTCTTTCATCTTT
>VZTV01122944.1:0-17959 GCA_013400875.1 Anhinga rufa
ACCCTTCCTTCCTCCCTCCTCCAGCAGCCCACCACGTATGGTGTTTTTTTCTCAGCTTTGCTGGATACAACAAACAAGCCTCCTGCTGCCAGGGTTTGGGGATCGCCCAGCACGGGCAAAGCACAAGGGCAAGGCAGCCGCCCTGTCCAGCTCCTGCTGTTCGATGAGCTCGGCAGCAAATTGGTATGCTTTCTGGAGCTCCCTTCCATAATGAAGTTAGAAGGACATCATCATCTTGCCAGGCTCCCTCCAACCCCAAAAGATCAATAACTAATGCTGAACTCCAGATTTTATCTGCACTTTGCAAGGGTAACAAAATAACACCACCCTCTTTTTATTCTTTCCAATTACTAAATCCTTTCACGATTGACCCAGTAATTTTCAGCTCTATGAAATTTTAGGCAGTGATCTTCCAGAGTGTTTGAAGAGCTTCTGTGTGGTTTTTCTCCCTGTACAGAAGTGCAAAAGTACATTACAGGGTATAGAAACAGAGGATTACCAACACGTTCTTTCTAAAAAGAAATGGCATCCTAACTAAGCCGACCCAGAGATACCTGCCTTCTAAGTGCTAGCTCATTGCGTGCCCACTATCACAGCTAAGCGGCCAAGCTAGGAAGAGAACCCTTGCAAGAAGACACAACATTCCAGTGAAACTAGGGATTGTTTTACCTAAAATACCCCCAAAATGAACCACTCCTTCAATTAAATACTCACAGATTTTGTAGCCTGCCATTAATATGGCTAGACAGATAGGCAAGAAATGCAATAGCTCTGAGTCTTACTTTCCTTAGAGAACATCCAGGAATAGTTGGACATTAAAAAAGAAAAGGACACTGGCAGAGGCAACAACATGGTTAGCTTGATGACATTTTTAATGTTATAAAAGTTATGGGTTCTATTGGCAAGGCATTAAGTTTTAATTTGGGTGTGGTTTTCAAGCCTTCCCAAGGTATTAATAAAACTGTTCAGCGATGAGCAGCTTTGAAAATCCCTCTTAATATGTCTGGTTAAATCTGTGCATTTCTGCTAACTAATCGGTGTTGGCCCAGTGCTGCATGTGCAGATGAGTTACACGCTATCAGAACACACGCACACGAGTAACACACACGTGCCAGAATTATGTCAACAAATATTCTCAATTTGCTTGCAAAGAAATTTATCTCGCCTCCTAGCAGGAGGGAGTGAATTTTAATACTTTTCCTTCCCCTTGCCTGTGTTGATTATTCTGGGCATAGACTAACTACTGTAAACTACAAGGGATATTTTATCTGCCATTTCTCTTTCCCTCAGCTAATTTGAAGATACAGATTGCAACCTGCAAATGGTTTTAAGACTTGCCATTAACACTGTTGCTGCACGCTACCGCATTTTAAACGTTTCCAACACAGAATGTCACTATTTGTAAAATCTGGGGTGATTTTATAAACGATCGATGCAGCAGAACTTGCTTCATCACACCAGCCCACTAGCCAGTTTATTAGCCTGATTAGCGGCAGCTACCTGCACAAAGAAGGAAAAAAATGTCTGAAAAGCCTAGATAAATTAAAGCGTGAATATGAACATGACTCTCTACCCTGCCTTTTACACTTGTTCCTTCCTTCCACTTGTACTTGGCAGAGGTAAAGACCTGGAGCTCAGACTTTCATGCCCTTCTGGCAGCTGATCCAGCTGCAGCAGCGCAGCCCCTTGGCACTGGGCAGGCTTCACCCACTCTCAGGAATTTCGGCTAATCCTGGTGAGTAAGCAGCATTGTCCTTCACCGAACAAAAGGGTAAGGCTGTTCCCCCGGTAACAGCCTCACAAACGGAGCTGACCCTCCCAGGTGGCACAGAACTCCCTTATTTGCCAGGAGCAGGGACGGGGTGGGTTCCAGCCCACCCTGCCCCCTGGACAGCACAAGCAAGCAGGACAGACCTGGGTCCGGAGCCTGGCTCCAGTGGAGCATACAGGAGCATACAGGAGGTGCAGGTAACATCCCCTCCACCTAACAGCATTTGGAGCATGCTTTTGGTCCTTTTGGACTCTTAGCTCCTCTTTGCTTAGATCTCATCTAGGAGCTTACACAAGAATGCTAATGCAAAGAGAAATGTTATGGCTTGCATGTAGAAAAAACAGGCTATAAAAAAATTAACCAATGAAATAAATTTGCAGAATTCCTAGGGAAAAAAAAAGGAAGACCCATTGCCTCTTGTCTTCAACACACATCCTGGGAAAAAGTCCTTTGTGGAAAAAACCAAAAGGCTTCATGGCACCTAAGGTGCCCCCCTACACCTGCAGCCCTCAAGTTCAGCAGTTATGGACCTTTTCTCCAGATAAGATAGCAGAAAGATGCTTTTGAAAGAGGAATCCATCCTCTGGGGCTTATCGCTCAGGTTCACACCTGATAGCATTGCTCCCCTGTGTGCTATTCCAGCTTCCTCCAAGAACAAAGAAAAGCTGAACCAGAGTGTTAGAGCAGAGATCAGCACTAGCAGAGCACAACCACTAATGCTTCCCGGTGCCCTCATGCCTTGGAAAGTGCTTACAGCAGCACAGTGCCACCAGCGGGGGACAGAGGAGGGATCACCTTGAGGTACGCAGGGAAGAGAAGAGCGTCTTGCAGGAAGCAAAAGAAGAACTAACACGCCATTGCTCTATTTTTCATGTCCCTGCAGAGTTTCCTGCCTGTACCCTGCCAGTGGAGCCCAGTCAAGGCAGGTACAAGCGGTTGAAGAGACCACCAGTGAGTTTGATGGGCAGGAACAGAGCTCACTGCAGGCACAGCCAAGAGCCTCAGTGGGAACACACACTCCAGGATTTGGGACATTTCAGCAAATGGAGACTTTCTCCCCCTGCCTCTGGAGCAGAGCCCTTATCTGGGGACAAGGCAGATGCTGGAGCCACCCAGCCTCGCTGATGGGCTGCAGCTGTGCTGCAGGACAGGCTGATGTCCCCCAGGACAAGCTGTCCATGTGGAGTTCCCTATGCTTCCAACCTCCTGTGCCCTTGGAGGGGGATGGCGGAGACCTGCTCTGCGAGGTGACAGAGGCAGAGACAAACCACAGGTCAGGGACTTGCAAATCAAGCTGCAAAAGCCTCAAAAGGACAGGGCATGGAAGTGAACGCCAGGATGCATTGCCAGCCTATCTGATGCAAGCTGTAGAAACTTGCCAGGTTAAGAAACAGTTTGAAGAAAACAAGGAATACAAACAGAAGCAGGAAGAAGACTCGCTGAATCACTGAAAATCTGCTGCATACATGCCTTGCTGGGACCAAATTGCCCTGGTACTCCTTGAGCCCAGCTGCCAGCAGACCATGTCAGAGCAGGGATGTGGGGCCCTTGTGCTCAGCACAAAAGCACCACATAATGCAGCTCTCAAATGCAACAAACAACGTGCCAAGATACTGAATGGACAAGGGTGTTTATGGCCTGTTTAAGGGTGGCTGCGAAGAGAAGGGTGGAAAATTCCCTGGATATAAAAGGAAGTTGTCAGGGGTTGAACTTTCCAAACTATGTAAGAGTTTTGAACACTTGGTTCCTGTTACAAAACTGATGGGTACTGGCTGTTCACATGCCTTCTCTGGCTCTAAAGAGCTTATCTTTCCAAGCAAGTCTTTCACTCACTTGCTGAATTTTCCAGGGTACTGTGATCCCTCACTTCAGAGAGGGATCAGTGCCTGGGAGGGAACTGCTGGAGGGAGGGAATGCTATCCTGGAGGTTTGCCTGACTCACCCGACCATCCACATGCACTAAGTTGCGTGTTAAGGCAAATCTCAGAGCAGTGAATAATTCTGACAGTGCTAGGAGGTCAGGTCTTCTGAGCCTGCCATGGAGATGACGATGAGGCAAGGCAGCAGTGGCTGGGCACTCGGGGCTGCTCCTCTCTCCCCTTCCCAGGGCTTCCATCGCTGCCTGGCCGGGCTCAGGTTCCTTTACACCTTCTGGCAGCCTCCCTAAACAAACAGGCTACACACAGCACTCCGAGTAGCTGACACGCTCGAGGCTGAGACAATAACCGTATCAATCAAGCAAGCCCCCACAAAGAGTAAACGTAAATGTCCAGAGTGCAAAGGGCAAAGGACAAACCTTGGGGCTACATGTCCACACCGTCGCACGAGGGCAGAAGCCACAAGCTGTGCTTGCTGCCTGTGCTGCCTCCAGACACACGCTGTGTTAAAGCAGGAGACTGTTGGCATAAAATCAATCTCATTTGGAGAGAAGGGAAGCGGGTCTTGGAGCCTGCCCCCAGTGAAGTTTCTGGTGCCACTGTAAGAGCCCAGGTATGTTTTACCCCCACCCAGCTGAATGGAGTGGCTGCCAGGCTGCTCTCTGCCTGGAGCTCGGCGTTCTTGCTGGAGCGATAACGTGAACCACTAGCAGAGAGACAGAGGAGCATAATTTATTTCCACTGAAAAGAATGGCCATAACACTGAAAATAATCCTCAGCTCATTTTCACAGAACTGTACAGCAATGATGAAACCTTGTCTCTCTTGTGAAATACGTGGAGGGAAATTCCTCTTCTGGACATCCTGCTAATTTCTGAGCTACCATCACCAGAGGATGAGCAATCCTCAGCTTCAAAACTCCAGCAAACTCCAGCACACTTGAAACCCCAGTGGAGGGGCTGAGCACCTTCATTTCCTGGTATCTCAGCTTAACTGGCCTTATGCCCAGTTTAACCTTGGTACAAACCCTCTGCTTCCCTGCAGCCTCGCTGCACACAGCTCCCTGGACTTTACTAACTCCAGGGATGCCACAGAACCTGACAATGTTCCTCCCAAAGATAAGTTATTAGACTGACCAGAAAAATCAGCTCTAATAAGGCCATCCACATGACATGTGGCATTACATGCCAAGCCTCCCTTACTCTGCCACACCTGCAGGACAGAGGAAGCCATCTCAAACACAAATGGCTCTGCTGATTTAGCACCACTGGATTTAGCCACTGGGTCATCATGTTGACACTAATTTTTGGCTGTGCTCACCATGCAGAAGCTGTCACAAAATGTGATGTCTGAGCTCCTGTTCTCTCTTACCTCTATGCCTGTTGGTCGTCTTGTCAAACATAAGCATGGCATCTTCTACCTGCAAGACAGAAGAGGGGAGATGTGTGCTTTAACATACCAGCTGCATGGTTCGCAAAAACACAACAGGCAAACTGGGAAGGGGAGACAAAGGCAGGAGCAGCCTCAACTCGGGTACAAACAATGCATCAGATTCCCTTGCTTTTGCTCAGAGTCAGCTCTCTCTTTTGGAAATCTGCTGCTTTCAACCCCTGTCATAGCTGACATTCGATCCTAAAGCGAAAAAGCGAACATTAGAAGTTCTGTTGCTGTAAAAAGCCAAATATCTAAGGAGATCTTCCACCTCTCATCAGTCCCTTCCCTGTCTGTGTCTCATCTAAGCCTTTTTCCATTTTGTAGGGAGATAAGGAAGGGCCAAGAGAGGAATAGTGGATGCAAATCAAGCCCATGACTTCTCCAAATTAGAGTCACTGTCTTGGCTGAGAATTAGGAGGTTTCAAGAAGTATTAGCAGGGTAAAATCTGGTCAGCCAAGAAAGGTATTCAGAGGCTTTCAAAAGGCCTTTTGAAAAGCTAGAGGAAAGAGGGGAGAGGGGGGGAGGAAGAAAGTTTAATTCGCATCAGGCTTGGCATTCAACTTCAGAAGAGAGATGACTGATGAAACGTATTCAAGTGCAACCAAATTGCTTTCAGCTTTCATTACTACTTGCATGATTTATTCCACCTCCATTTAATCTGTGCAGCCACACCTAAAATTTTACACTTATTTTAGAAGGATGTTGTGCTGGGCTTTATCTTCCAGCATTACCACATTTTAAACTGTTGCTCAGAGGCTGCAGGAGCTGGGGCAGGTAGGTCCTGCATGCTGCAGGAAACATCCTGGGCAATCTTTCTGAAAAGAAATTACAGGCTTGCTATTCCCTGTTTTAAACTAGAGGCTGATGAAAACCTGTATCACTGCTAAATTGCAGATGATGTTGGGGGAAGGGAGAAGATCTTTAAAGAAAAGGTTTGATTCTTTAATGGAATCCACTGGTTATCTGTGGGAGTGGGTTCTGAGGTGGGGTTTTTTGTTTGTATGCTCCCCCCCCACCCCCCGCAATTTTTATGATACTTCCATGTTCTTATATTCTGGCTTTCTATAAATAATTTATTTTAGGAAAGTGACTTGCAATGCAGTTACATGCTCTCTTCACCTTACACAGTGCCACCAAAGGGTCTACCTTTCACCCCAACTGTCCCTGCCTGCTTTGTGCTGACCTCCTCCTTTCTGCCAACACGTTTGCAGAGCAGATCAAACCGGGGAACCACTCTGGGTTAAAAAGAACCGCACTTTCTCTTCCAGGTTAGTTTTAAGCCGGAGCAGTTTCCTGTCACGGTCAAACCAATGCTTGTGCTGACACAAGAGACAAGCTGCTGCAGAGGGCAGAGAAGCAGCACCTTATGGGAAGGTGGGACCACTTTTGGTAGCTGTGCCAGCTTCTGCTGTCTTAACCTGATCCTAGAATTACAGCAGGATTTGAAAGCTGCTGCCTGGACAGAATTCACAGTTCAGGGAGTATAGTTTGACTGTAGTCCTCTTATGTGGGGAAACACACATCCAGCCTACTTCTGTGCCTAATTACAATCTCAGTCTTGGCTGGGCAGAGACATATTTAGGAAGGTGGTAAAAACACAGCTTCAACCTCTCAACTACAGGACTAAAGTATGTTCCAGGAGATAGTAAAAAAAATACAGCACAGCAAAACCTTACACGATGCCTAAATTAATCTAAAAACCTGTCTCTGGTTAACTTGTTCAGTAAAACTTTTTCAGTAAAAATGGTTTGCAAAATGTGTTAGCAATGGCCCGAGATGGAGGTGAACAGCATGCCTCCTTGATACCCATCTTGAATGAGACCTAAAGATGCTGATGCACTGAAAAATCCAAACCACATTAAGCACAGAACCATTTGTCCTGCTGTCTTTCTTCAATCCAAGGAGGAAAACTTGCAGGTATGAGCAATACCAGAAGGCAGATAACAACAGAGCTGCCCTTCACCCTACCACCACCGCTTATCTCTGCTCCAGGGTTACATT
Organism: Anhinga rufa; assembly: GCA_013400875.1. Classification (NCBI taxonomy): domain Eukaryota; kingdom Metazoa; phylum Chordata; class Aves; order Suliformes; family Anhingidae; genus Anhinga; species Anhinga rufa. Next base: position 7,084 of record VZTV01122944.1, read on the forward strand.
TGCACAGCAATCTTTATTTTTCATTCTCACAGGTCTTGGCCTCACTGGAACCAAAAATTACATGTTGCACCTAATGCTGTTTCCTAGAGCATTGCAGCTTCCTCCACCTCGGTCCACCCTTTCGTCCCCATGCCAATCGCTGTTGCATAATTTTCAACGTGCAACTCCTCCAGTGTAACCTTTCTCCCTCAAATCCCATACCAGAGCCCAGAGGGGTCTTGGACACACTGCAGCACAGATCCCACCAGCCCAGAGAGGTCCTCTGTCCCCTGATCTGGAGGTTGCCACTTGTGCAAGCTCTCCTGGCTGGATGCACACATTTCAAAATGACACCTCCTCCTGCAAGGACATTACTGGGGACTTTAAAAAGGCTGCCTGTATTGCTGTTAGGGGGAGAAGAGGCATATGGGGCACAACAGGACTCTAACCTCGCTTTAGCATGGCCATGTCTCAGCCTCAAGTCCCCCAGAAGGCTGAAGCCTGAACTGCAGGGTGCAAAACCCCATCTCGGGCTCAGCTGTGGCCCACAGCAGCACCACCACAGGTCTGAACCTCTTGTGCAGCCTCATCCTGCTCCTCCAAGTGTCCCCATGACAGAGAAGGGACAGGTCCTGGCACGGGAGGGGGTGAGGGGGCTCTGGGTCCAGTTCCTGGTCATACTGGGGATCTGCCGTTTTGTTCACCTCTCCCACCTGTACAATGTGACACGTCATCTCACCCACCAGATACACATCCTCTGGGCAAATGACATTTCGTGCCATGTGTACTAAGGCCCCACTTCACTGGAATTATGATCTTGGCAGAGATCTTTTTTATGCAATTAAATCCTTATTATCGGTAACAAACGCAGCCTGCATGGGCTAACCAGGAGATTTCCATCGTGCTGGCTGGGACCCCAAAGAGCAGGGACACCCTGGAGGTGGGCGCTTCATCCCTCCAAGCAGCGGTGCCTACTTCTGGGATCAGAACTGGGCACGCAGCTACCTACAAAAGGGTCAGCCTTGCCAGTTCGAATCTAAAAACCTGCAACGGGGAAAGTGGCTCTGCAGCTGAGTTACAGACATGGACCAAGCACGCCTTTAAGAAAAAATAATCAGTGGGGTGTTCTTTAAGCCAGCTGGTGCCCTTTCAACAATGTCTAATTGGTTATCTTTTCTGTTTCCTAAGGTCAGAACATTTTATCTCTGTCTCTGCCCTTTCTGAGTTTACCCCACCCTGCGTTATTTTTTAGGGCAGCCATTGTAACAGAAGAATAGCCTCTTTCCTCCATAGTCCGGTGACACAATGAGACTTCTTGAAGCCTCCTGAATAGATAAAGTCCAATGGCAAAAGGAAAATTCTATTAATGCTTTGCAAAATAAAACATCTAAGAGCTGGTCAGACAAGCAAGAGAAGAAAATCAATATGGAGAGGGCAGCACGCTTAGAAAAACTTTTCACCAGTTGCAAAAAGGTGGTGAGGGTATGGGAGGGAGGGGGAGAAAGAAACTTATTAATTCAGAAAACCCATCAATGGTATGGAAATCTGGCAGAACAGCAAGAACTGTAACTAGAAGAATTTGAATATATAAAGGGCTGAATAGAATGAAAAAACCACACTGCCTCACACACACAGCCCGTTTCTCACGGTTCTCTGTGAATCAAACACAAGCGGCTTGTTCAAGTTTTCATCAAGAAGAAATAAGGGACACAGTCAAGGTAAGCGGCAGTAAACCCTGTAGTAAGCAAATTGATCCCTATTTCAGGGGAACGGGGAAAAAAAAAAAACAACCAACCCACAGATGAAATTCAAGTAGATTCAGGAGCTGTGACTATCCAAAAGTTAACCCCCTCCTCCAATGTAAGGCTCCGTTGCTCACCCAATATTTTAAAGATGTTTGCACAGCACATTTTCCAGGTCTCAACTCAAAACATGCAACTAGAACCTTGCTTACAAAAGACAAGAAAGTTTTCTCCAGGGTTAGAAACAGAACTAGAGGATGCAATCACCACCTTCAAGACTTGGCTGCGGTACTGCCAGGACTGATCACCCACCCTGCACCATCAGCTGAACCCTGTTACCAGGTACGAAAGTGGCTTCCTGGAAGCACGTTCTCTGGGCATGGTGAAAAACAACACACCAGCAAAGAGCTGAATTTCACCAGTACAGGTACGAGAAGCTGAGCCACCAAGCAGACAGCCACATCCCACCCAGCGTACTCAGAAAGGAGCTGGCCGTCCAAAAATTTCTCTTTTCAAATGTAGCATGGCTCAATATGGAGGCTTAAAGGAGCTAATTAATTTGAACTAATTATTTGCATCAAATGAGACTGTATTACAAAATGAACAGAGTCTTAGCACTTAAGGTAAATTAAAAAAAAAAAAAAAAGGAAAGAAAAAGACTTGCCAGATAATACCAGTTACAAATGAACACTTAAGCCCAACGGACTTCTCCTCTGTCCCAGCATACCCCATATATATATATAGACACACACACACACACAATTTAGACCCAGTTTCTTATATAAAGCCTAACTAATGGGCTTTAGTTTATTTAACTTTTTTTTTCAATCCACTTGGGGTTCTGAGAAAAAGAAGGGCTATATCACTTCTTTAATCACTGCCTGGAAGAAGGAATAGGGGAGAATAGGAGGAAAGAAAAAAACCTGGAGGAGCCAAAGGCTTTAATAATCCTAACAGTTCCCAGGGTATTTAAAATATGCCCAACCAGTTCACAAAAGGCTCCACAGAGATAGATGTATTTGATTTTCTTCCACTTTAATGGAGGCATACATTTAAAGCAACAAAACCAGGGTGACCTAAATAAAATGACGATTAATTGTACTCAGAAAGACTCTGAATTTAATGCAACTGATCTAGCCCAGCAAAAGAACACACAATATTCTCCATTCATTCCTCCCACTTTCCTCTTCAGGATTTTCACAGGGCAGTCCTGAGCAGTCAGAGATGATCAAACCTGGTGCCACCCCATCATCGCTTACACCTTAATGAACAGGCTGAATCCTCTGCAAAGACCAGCAGCGATTCAGCCCCTGCTAGAAGACAGCACTCCAGAAACGGGAGCATGGTGCTGCCACCAAAGGCTGACATGACCAAACCAGGATGTTTTCTGGACAACTTGATGCCTCATCTTGTATTTCTACAACCATGTGATGTCTGCGCGGGCCGACAAACCCAAAAATGGTCCACGTACACGTAGCTTGTAAAGCCAACGATCATTTACAAGGTGCCTGCGTGCACATAGGAGTAACAACAGCCACTATTTCACATCTCCAAGTTCTTTTTTTTTCTTTCCATTTGAATCAAGTTTACTCATTGAGTAAAACCTGCATGGGGAAACTACCAACTTCCACAATATACTGAACGGACACACAGCAGTTTTTATGCCTCACACTCCTCCTCATCTAGCCCAGGAAAGTTTTTTCTGATGCAACACCTGAGTTTCCAACACATCCACAGCAGGTTGAGATGTTCTTGCGTTTCCCCCAGGAGTCCTCCCCGGGACGGGCGGGCTGTTTTTTTCGAACACTCCTGAGCAGATTTGGTGCTATGTTCTCCATCCCTTCAAGGTAAAGAAGACTTAGGGCTGACAAATTAAATAACATGCTGTAATCAAACACTGTGGCAAGTCAGACTGAGTCCTGGGAGAAAAGAAATTACAGAAGGATGACATTCAGCTACACACAAGCTGGGTTGTGGTTTTACCCCCTCCGTCCCCTGACTCGTAAACTTTACAGGTCTATCACTACTTCTGCTCTCCCAAGAAAAGTGTGTCGGATATTCTAGTCAATTCCTCAAATTATTTATACACCCTGCGCAACTACTCCAATATTTTGCTTTCTGAAGCAGAAAAACCTCTTGGCTGCTAGTAAACTGTCAGGTGCTATTATTTTAAATGCACATGTGAAATCTAAGCACCAGCAACGTGCTTCTGCAGATTTACAACCTCTCCCCACATAAATTAAGACAAATGCATATTGCATGCCAGACAGTTAGAAAAAATGGTTCCCTCTCACCAGGCCTCTGGGTTTGATTACAATGGAATTAAACAAAGAAACAAATACTTTAACCTTTTCCCCTCTTTCTGTCAAGCACGCCCCCTCTTCTCCTGGCACAGCTCCTTCCCCTGTCTGAAGGTACCCGGAGCACCCTCGCTCATTGCCCAGGCACCTTCGCTGTGGGACTGGGTCCCTCCCCACACCAGCCAGCCAGCCCGTGTTGTTTGCAACACCGTGTCCCAGCATGGATGACCACACCAGACCACAAGCCCCCAACCCAGAGCGCGGCTGGTCCCCGTTCCACCACCCCACCATGCTCAAGGGCTCTACTCCTGCGCTCACCCTGATGGCTACTGTCTTGGTCAATGGACCTGGGAGCAAACCAGAGACCGCCAGGGCTGAAAGCATGCACTGCTACAGCTTCACTAGGTAGCCCCAGTGAGAGATTCATATCCTCTGTGGATGGGGCACAATTTGTGTAGTGCTCCCCCAGGGGCTGGAGACACACAGTGAGGTCCCTTGCTGAGTGCTTCCCAGTGTTTCGCAGTGACGACTTACCAACTGAGGACTGACATATTATGCACCATAATAATCAATGCCATACTGTGCAAGAACAAATTCCAGTGCTAGCAGTTTTTCCCCCCAGCAGTCAAGTCTTTAAAACGTCTTCTTCAGCAATTATAGCTAATAAAACTACAATTTTATTCAACACACACATATCATTGTAACTAATTTTGCTCCATCAGGGCTGAAATTAAAACAGTCATTCAATCACGTTAATCTCAGAGCTTGCTCCCCAGCCGTGACATGGCAAAGAACATCCCAAATGCTTGCCAAAAAGCACAGTGGCTACTCTTGGACTTCAAAATGCTCCTGCAACACACCAACACGTTACTCAATGCTTACTCTACCAATGGGGGTGTAAGAGTGACTAATGCTCTCCAGAAAAAACAGTTTTCCGCAGCAGGACAAATTAAAGATGACTCCATAGACGATTTCTCATTAATTCCTTCTCTGGCATTAATAATATGAAGTATTGATGGAAGCAAGGCTCTTTGCCATGCTCAGATCAAGTTATAAACTATATGAGGACTTTTGGAGTTTTCCTTTGACCTGCTGTCTTGGCTGAGAACTTTCCTTGGCCCACTGGACTTCCAGCACCACTGACTGGGAAGACAAGGTTCTTGCAAAAAAAAACAACCCAACCAGACAACAAAAAAACCCAACCCCCAACCAACAACTCAGAAACATAAAGACAGTTCCTTCTTCGGCATCAGGGGCACTATGGGACCAGCAGCAGAGAGTGCAGTGAGAACAGGAAGGAAAAGAAGCAAGGCCAGTGCCAGTAAGATGGTGTAATGTCAGCTTGGGTTGGTAATGACGTCCATCCGGCAGAATGGTCGGCATTGCATAAACTCCCAGGGACATTTCTCCAAAAGGTACAATATACCTATGCAACCAGGACCACCATCAGAGAGAGGCATAGGGGTCCCTGCAAGAAAAAGGGATGCAAAACAAACCGCTCTAGGAGGCAGCATTAACAACTCATCATTCATCCAGGCACTGGCAGCTACTCTCTGCTGACAAGGTGGCCCTCATCTCCCAGTTACCTGTAGCACTGGGTGCTTCAGGGATGCCTTTCGCAATGGAAATCAAGCTGAAGACAATAGCAACACAGAGAGCCAAGCAAGATCATCAGAGTCCTACCCTCTCCTTGGCCGCAGGGCATGTATATGTTCACTGTGCTTTTACAGAGACAGAATAGCATGTCTCTGTCAGAGCAAAGCAAGCCTTGGGCTGGGTCCGATCTCCGCAATCAAGTCCTGCAGCCAGGTCTAATTGCCCAGAACAATTTACGCCTGCCAGCACAGGCAGCTGTCCCCTGGGTCTCCTTAGCTTGATGGGAAAATAGGTTCCAGTGCTGCATTTCTGAAACAGAGTAAGAGCGTCAGAGGAGCCAACAATGAGACTGCATCTCAGAGAGCTCGCAGGAGCCAAAGAGGCATCCTCAGTCCTCCTGCCCTTCTCCCAGCCAGCAGTGCTGCAGTGAATAAAGATCCAGCTGCAGTTCAGGGCTCTGAGATCCCGACAGAAAAGGGTACAGAGGGTACACAAGACCACCCTGCAGCAAGAACCTGAGACTTGACTCCATACGGTCACTAGCAACACACACAGATCCCAAAAGATGGGCTAAGAACAACTTGCCAGATGCTGTGCTACTTACAGCCCTGTATCGATGGAGATTTGCACAAACAGCCTTATAATTTCACCACAGAAAAGCAGTGTCTTTTGCTGAGAATGGGCAGAGATTTTGGGCACTGGGCAGTGCCCAAACACTCGTGGCTTTGGTGGTCTCTGGGGACAGCCACAGGTCTGAGAGTGCCACCACTCAGGACCTCCTACATGCCCGAAATATCTCTGGATGGCAACAGAGATGACAAATGCCATATAAGAAAACCAAGAGCTGCCAGGATGACCCTTTTTGTATCCACCTGCATAACACACACACTGACCTGGCCACAAATGGCAGTATCTGAGCACCACGGCATTTTCATGTTAATTATCCTCAGGACACCACAGTGAGGCAGGGACACACCACTACCTCCGCTTTTGGACAGGGAGACAAACACATCTTTGCTGCAGTGTTAAATCACCTGCAGCCAAGCAGGTCCAGCGGAGACCGGCACCACCGTGAACAGTTGCTCCACACCAACAGAAGCCATGGCCTGTGTTTGGCCCAGTGGATGTGCCATACCAGCTAAAACCAGTTCTGCACTGGTGGGTTTTTGCCCATGGATGGGATTCGAGGTAAGGGAAAGCCAGGCTGCAGTTGGAGCCAGCTCTGCTGCCTGGGGCATCCCTGCAGAGCTGCTTCAGAGGACGGGGGATGTGGGGCCAGCAGTGGGAGCAGGGGGTCACGTCTCTTGTGGCAGAGCTGCTCCCCTCTTTCCTCTCCAGCGTTTCAGGTGTCTGCCGCCACACACACAATCACACCCCCCATCCTAGACAAGCTGCCTTCTTGAAAAAAAACAACCACAAGCTAACCCAAAAAAGGACATAAAGCAGATATCCATACTTGTTTCTGGAAACAGACTGAGCTAATACCACAGGATACACATGTTTACACAAAGCTGTAGCATTTGGTTAACAAAATGTATCTGTGAATTAGAGCAGTGCCTTCATCACTGCTATAATAAAACTCCAGTCTACATTTCTGCCAGAAATGAGTGCCACAGGAACTACTTCTGTGATCAAAGTTGGTCTGTGCTACAGTATAAGCCAGGGAGCGATTGATAACTTTAAAATATATGTCAACAGCTAAAAACACTTCAGTATGTGTTAAAAAGCAAGAGAAGGAGCATATTCTGATCCCATTCAATCTGAAGCCAACGTTAAATCACGGAGCTCCCGCTGCTGCCCTTCACTGGAGAGGCAAGAACAGAATCTAGTTCAAAACATCTGCTGGAGAGCCTCCAAACTCTCTTACAAACATTTAATTCACCCTGCCTCAAAACATCTTTGTGTTTTACCCATCTAATAGACAAGGAAGAGGGAGGGACTAGAAGGGAAATTAAGCTACAGGCATTTTAAGTGACCGATATGTGGCCCCAGAGCTAACCACGATCCTGGAAATCTTTGCCCCTGGTTCCCTGCCAGCATGAGGAGATCTATCTCCCACATGCATCCTTGGCTATTCAAGACGTCCTGTCTCCTTGCACATGAGCACATGCATATGCACATATCATGCATTATTTTCTACGAATTTCCTCAACAACTGAGTGACTTTTCATAAGTGTTTTTTCACAAGATCCACAAACGAATGAAGAACCTGAGCTCCATCCATCCTGCTCCAGCCCTGTCCCCTCACTAGCTACCTGAAGGAGTTATCATCAGATAAGAGCATAAGACACACACAAACTGTATTTTTTAAATGCATGCACAATAATTTTAAAATATTCATTTTGGCACTCACACAGGAGCCATTAGGGTTTACATGTTAAGCTTCTGCTGCTGAAAAGCAGGAGAACTTTTGCTCTTTTGAAAGCAAATGCAGAGAGCTTTACGTAACCACATCGCTCAAACTGAAGCTTAAATATATCAAATATCACAAGAGTCACAGCGCAACCACAAGCGCCAACAACACGAAAGTTCATCTCGGCTCCTTTACTCCATCAGGCGCTCTCAGGCCGAGTCTTGCCATCCAGTTACACGTCCTGAAAGGTGCTGCAGCGCAGGGAAAGGTCTGCTCTCCTCCACGCTGGCAGCATGGAGGCGATACCACCACAGGGGCACTGGAGGAACATTGCTCCTTCAGCATTTCAGCAAGCCCAGGTGCAAGGCAGTTTGTGATTTTATTTTCACAGAACATTAGCTGCCGTCAGCAGAAATAATTCTTCCTCCCTTCACAGTGCTCGTTTGCATATTAGCACTGCAAAGTTGCAATCTGCTTTTTTTTTCCAAACAATACTTAAGAGGTGCTGCCCATTAGGCCTGGCTGGCTCAAATTTTGGAAACCACGAGACTGTTACAACTCCGGCCAGAGGAGAGGCAGCTCCTGGTGAACACGCGCGTGCACACACAGACAGCTGATGTGTGTCCCCCATTCTCTCCTGATGGGCTTTAGCTATACCGAGTGACACCACTACCTGAAAAGCTAACCTATTTAAACATCTGTCCTGTCTGGGCTGCAGCAAGAGGCACATTGTCATTTAATTTAATTGCAGCATCAGTTCAAACTGTCTATCTCTGCTTGCTTTACTGCAGCCACAGAATGTGGCTCCCAGGCTGGGAGGGCACAAGGCATTTTCCATACAAGACACTCAGGTTTTACAGCTGTGGAGCCAGTTAAAGCCCAAGCTGGCTTGGACCTGGACCCTGAGAGCGTGACCCTCCTGCTTTAGCCACACAGCACCCCTACCCATCCCACCACCCTGCCGTGACGCTCCATACAGGCAGGCAGAGGATGTCTGAATCAGTGCTTTTCCTGAAAAAAAGGGTGTCAAAGTGCACAGTGATGACCCACCAAAATTGCACGAGGGACTGTTCTGGGCCACCACCAAACCATGTAACAAATGCCCAGTCAGAAGCCTTCACCCGCATCCCCTGAAGCCGGAGAGCTTGAATCCGACTTTCTGCACGTGACGCCGGGCATTTAGGCTGTTGGCCACCGATGGAGCTGCTCTCGCCTGCAGCATGCAACGGCAAGCTTGCGACGACAAGCTTACAGGAGCGAGAGAGCAGGCTCCAGCAGCCCTGGCCAGCAGCTGCTGCCTCCAGCTCCCCCACCAGCCATCAGGCTTTGCGCAGGGTCCAGCCTCCTCTGGGGCTCCACATGGGAGCTGGACTCAGCAACACCCAGAACAATTAAGGCTACAACTTCTCTCAGTGGAGAAGGAGCTTCAAATATTTCTGGAGCACTTGCAGGTCCCTGGATGAAGTGTGCTACATACAGGGTAAAGGCTTTTCATTCCAAACCCAGCATTTTCCCTACTGACGCAACACAAACTCGAGCAGCTGGTTTGTTTACTACAAACAAACATGCCTGATAACAAGATGCGGAGAGACCATGAAAAGCCACATGCTAGAAAGATCATCAGAAACTACCTGCCTGAACACCGGAGCACAACACATGGGACTCTGAACCACACATTGACCATTTCAGAAACAACCCTAAGAAATGGAAACTACTATTAAGTGTGTGGCTCAATTTCAAGGGCACAGTTAAGTCCAGTTACGTCACTCCAAGATGCGGTTTCTGAAGATGACAATGGCATTTGCATATTCTCCTTTTAAGCACTTTCTGGAACCAAGACCTAAGGGACCCACTGGTCAACACACCACGATTAGCTGCGTTCCTGTGTTACCACGTTACTCTCAGCAGAAAAGAAGTTCCTGTTTACCCAGTGACAAAACCTATGGAGAAATAACCTAATCACACACCTCTCTATCACACTGCAGAGTATAAACACACAGCATTCAAGCATAGGTCTATCTTACCCACTAAACGGGCAATAATAACCTATAGGTTTTCAGTCAGTGCCCTTAAGCCATACAGTAAAAACTAGCTCAGAGCCTTGCCTGTTATAGAGCATATTGAGAAAAACTGCTCACAAGAAACCAAGGGGCTTTTTTACAGATGCCTTTACAGTACAATTCCAGTGTAGGACGGACACAGGTAAACAGATCTGATTAAGAAGCATCCTGAGCAGAGTAACACGATCAAGTTTAAGGAGCTTCCTGCTGCCCTTTTGTAAATACCTGCTGAATAAGTGTGAAGATAAGACAAGGATTGCATTACTATGTTTCCTGATGCATGAAGGGCTTTTTTATTGCCCAGAGTTAAAAAAAAAAAAAAGTATGAACAATTGCCACATTCGGCTTCAGCAAAAGGCTCAGCTGCAAAATGAAACAGTGTAGTTTATTAGCAAAGAAAAACTCATCTAAGTTTCCCTTGACTGTAATGAAAAAAAGTTTCATTTTATTTCCGGCTAGATCCTTTTTCCTTTTATTGTTCTTTTCATACACTGACTTGCATATTAAAGAATATTTTTCCAGCTCTATTTCTTCTAAGCAGAACTCTCTCCTCCCTTGTCATTCAACCCCAAATCAAACATAGCTTCACTTACAGAAAAAATTGCTGTAACAAGTGTTGCACGTTGCTGCACTCAAGAAATGTGCTGAACTGTCGGCTTGGGGGTCCAAGCCCACTCTCTGTCCCCAGGCTTTGCAGCAGACAGAGGAAGGCAGCTGGGCGAGCTCTGCCAGCACAGCCTGCTCTCCAGTCCTTGACTCCCACGTAGGCTGCTGACAAGGTAGGGATTCAGAGAACTGTAATCAGACAAACTCATCACACTGATGAATTATGACTTTTTTTTTTTT
>VZTV01122947.1:0-12334 GCA_013400875.1 Anhinga rufa
ATCTAATGTATCTAACAAAACCTCTTCTGTCACCTTTAGCAGTCTGGCTAAAATGTGAACTCAATAAACTTGCAATCACAAATTTAAATCAAACCTAGTTTCATTATTTTAGGGGTGAAAGCACATGATTATTAATATTTTGGTTTCTTGCTATCATTTTATGATAATTCTGTCCTGTTCACTTACCGAAAAAAAAAAAATTGAAGTTCAAAAAATGTCTGTAGCACAAATTCTTTCTGAAACTTTTATTCTGACTAAAAGTCAAAAGCAGCCTAAACAGGTTATGTTCCAATAATCACCAAAAAAATCTGTGCTACCAAACTGTCCCTGTTTGTGGTTACCTGGGCCACAAACATGCCTTTGTTTGCTCTTTTCTTTGCCTTGTCTACCTGGTGTGATCCATCTGCACAAGAAATTTATATTATTGTCAGTTGATAAACACAGCTGCCTCTGTGGCAGATCTGAACTTACTTGGTGAATTTCATTTATGTGGGTTACTTAAGTATAAAAAGTTTTGCTTCTGAAAATACCATATAATATTTTTCAGGTCACAGAAGGAATGTGGGAAGGTTTATATGTTGCCAGACAAGAGAAGAAACACTTTGGAGAGATCAACAACAGGCACACTTGAGCTGATAATTCAAAATACAGTTTTTAAGATGCTGTAGTATACTACACTGCAGGTCAGGAATACATATCAAAATACACCAAAGATGTACTTTCATCTTACCACTTATCATGTGGTGACACCTCATCTTTCCAGATCCTAAGAGCCTTTTGGACACTCTGTTTTCCTTTCCAAGGTATGGAGATAAATGGACCTTTACAGGTGTCTAAGAAATCTAAGAAACTTGCAATGGTGGCTGAAAATAATGGTTTAAAAAATCTATCTTTATTTTATATTGTGCCCTTAAGAAAAGGGTACAATTATATAGTTATTTTTTAAAATGCTGAATCAGACTCTTAAATATAAATGAAGAAGGAAAATATTTTTGTGTTTTGGTGGTGGTGGTGGTAGTTGTTTTTTTCATTTTTTTATACTTCTTTGGAAACAGGGGTAAACTCTCTTACTGTTATGAAATCTCATTACATTTTTACATATATATTGGGTTTGAGTCCTTACTAACATTGCTTGACATGGTTAAACACAGCAAGAGAAGCTTTGAATCTATTTGTCCTTAATAGTTTTAGAGATGCTGGTTTTAATTTCATTAACTTCTGCTCTGCTGTGTGACCTGACATTTTACTTCAAACTGTTGAGAAGGGGTCATCCATGTATATGCTTAATTTCATTAGATTGTAACAGCCTTGGATTTTCTTTCTGAGCAATTCTCTCACCTTGGATCAAAAAGACTCACTTAGGTAAATGGACTATTCAAGTCAAGCATGAAGCTTCCAGTCAGTTAATAGATTTGTGCATGCAGAATTCTCTAAATCATCCTGTTAAAAGGAAGGCCCTGAAAATTCAAGAGTTAGTAATGGCTAAATTTTGAACAGATACATAGAGATGCACAAATGATGTCTCTTCAAGGCTGATGAGAGACTAAGCTTATTTCACCTCCTAAGCTTTTTAATACAAAATATCATTTTCATGAATCCCAATTGTTTATATACATAGTTACTAAATATTTGGTACCTGATTCTTTTGAAAATGTTTTTTCTTAAAATTATGGCTTATATGTCATACTCACTAGGCCAAATTCTGCTTTCAATTGCACTCCGCAACTGATAGGGAGAGTGGAATTTGGTCCATGACATTAATCAAGTAGTACAAAATGTAATTTTGTTTCTTTTTTCAGATTCTGACTTTGATTTTAGCTACCAAGCTTGTTCACACTGATACATACTTTACTTAAAAGAACAGGAAGGAAAATATTTTTCATGATGTAGTGGGCTCAGCTGTAGCGAAGATAAAACTCACTTTGAAGATGTTGAAAGGAATATACAGGAAATAATTGGGGGGGCAGGGGTGGTAAAAGAGTTTTTTCACTTCCAATTGTTTCAGATCAGATCCAGACCAGATATAAAAGTTTCTGAGAAAAAGCATGCTCCTCAGTTCTCTCATTGTTTGGCTCTTTGAATAATCAAAACAGCTTCCTAATTTAAGGAGAGACATTTATCATTACACCAACGACTTTCTGTATAAAACTGTATCTGACTACAAGGTCTTTCTTTTAATTTGTTATGTTTTCCATCCTTCATAATTTGTATACTTGAAAAGAGAGATGATAAACAAAAAACCCCTTAAGTTTCTAAAAAAGGAAAAAAAAATCTTTTCAGGGGATGCAAGGAGCTTACAGCATCAGTCAAGCCCAACCAATTCTCTATACACTTTGGAAACAGTTCTGAGAAAATTTCTTAAAACTCTCATTGCCAAGCCAAGTTAGATTTACACAAGTGTGTGGAACAACCCATCTGGAGAATTGCATTAATTTGCCACAGCCTTATCTTTACCTTGTAAAAAGAAAACTCATTTTCCCTTCCTATGGCACAGTTTAACTGACTTACACAGCTATGGATCAAAACAATTCCATCCTTTTTATCTGATCAAACCTAGTACATGACAGCCAGATATAAAATGGGAATTAAATCTTCTACCTGTCTGACTGGTTATCTTCACCAAGCTTTTGACTTCTGACTGCTCTCACTCTTTACCTAAATGTCTCAGTTAAAGCAATTTCACTTTGTTTTTCTTCTGACCATTCCAGTGTTGAATTCTACCCAGATTCCTCTCTGCACTGAAGTCTCCACAAGCCGGTCACATATAGATGATGGAAGGAGAAAGGAAAGCACATAGTGTGTGGAAGCCCGGACACAACTTTTTACTCCTCACAAAAAAGTCAGAGACAACAATGTCCTCCACACATGAGGTCTGGTAAGCAGAAGTTCGTTTCTAAATTGATGATAGCCCGATTCTTCCTCTTGCCTCTATAGATCCTGTGGCAGCAGAGCTGAAGCTGCAGACAACCCATCTTTTTTCTTTTTTTTTCTTGTTTTGCCAGATTGTTTTCCTGATCCAACCAGTCTAGCTAGAACCACCTTGGCTCACCACCCAGCCACACAAGTGCTTGTGCTGGCACAAGGGAAGAAAATGGGGCAATCTCCCTTTTGTTGACTTTAATTAGCTTAAAGCTAGTTGTGACAGTGAAGCCCTGGCGACAGTCCTGGCATGATACTGCACTGAGGATGAATTCCCCCTGATTTGTACACTAGTACAGAGACTTCTGACTTTTGAAGTATTCCCTCCAGAACGTTGGGTCTCCTTGAGCTCCTGCCTGCTCCTGCCAACATGAAGCCAACACAGCAATGCATCTGTTTTTGCCCTACCTGGCTCTAGCTAGTGCCAGTCTGCACTTCATTTGTTCTAATACTAACATATACATTGTGCTTACAGAAAAAAGGAAAAAATAATACTGGTCCGATATGCATACTATGGACAGGATGGTATTATTGATTTGAGTATTCTTTATTCCTAGCTATCAGTCACTTTGAGACAATAAAATCTCAAAAACTAAGTTTATTTAGCATAAAAACATTGGAAGCTCTGACCAGAAGGCTACGGATAATACATAACAGGAAATAGGGTGCTAAGAGACGATGGACCTTTACAGTTATTTAGGTCCCTAGAAAATTCATTTCTCCAGAGAAAATCTGCAGGAATGAGGGAGAAAGAAAATGATTCTATCTAAATTCATCACAATAAACTATTTTAGAAACTCACTTTCATGCTAGCTTACACGAAAATTTATCTTAAATAAGATTTTCAAAACTTATGCCTCAATCCAGAAGTTCAAACAGAAATTATTTAAAATTCCTGCATTAAGAAAAAAGAGTTCCAACTTACTGTATTAAGAGGTAGCTTAGAAATGGTTTGTACATTTATTAAAAAAAATGACAGAGAAAATAACATCTGGAGGATGTAATGGTTGAAGAGAAACTTGAATGCACTTCTAAGCCAATATAGGAGCATAAAACTTTAGTTCAGTATATTCTATAATAGACTAACCAGGCTATACAAACACATGTACTCCTATAAAAATCTATATATTTAGCCACTTATGCCATAAAACACATTTTAAAAATATATACAAGTCTCTCAAGAATTTGTCAGTTAACTACAAGCTGTATTATGTCAGCACAGAGCTTGAGGTCAATTGGAAATCTCCAGTACCTGCTAAGCTGGAAAAAATCAGTTTCTTTCTGAGTTTCCTGCAGTTTTTAACAATAGGTACAAAAAACTATCATACTATCCGCAAGACTGCAGATGTAATCTAGGTGAAGGTAAGACCCCATTCTTGAAAGAACTCCTACAACTTCTGCCACTTTTAGTAGCAGTTGATAATACTTAGTACTAGCTCTCTAATTGCCAGAATATTTTAGCATCAGTACTTGAAATTATTTTGAAGCTCTTGGATAAGGATGTAGCAATTTATTTGGAGCTTTGCAATTCTACAGTAGATTTCCTTGATTGCTGGACCAATTTTTACCTGAAAACTCAACTTTATGCATAGGTCTCATAATTTTTGCCTTAGCTGTTTGATTTGAAATAACTAAAGTGTAGTTTGAAGCCACCTAATAAAGAAATACATGTAAGAACTTGTTAACATTTGGTGTAAAAATGAGTGTCTGTGTATTCTGCAATTACAGAGGACTTCACAAACAGTAGACTTGCAATAGTTCAGGATTCCCTGAATGTGGAAAGGAAGACTATGGTTAGGCCATATATGTGTCATTTTGTGCCTGGGGAGAAGGCAAATGAGTGGCACATCTCTAGCAGGAGAATGAAGGAAATTCTAGAACGCGTAGTTTCCTCTCAGCTCATAATTCAGTGCTGTCCTAGAAAAATGATAGTTTGACACTTTTTTAGCTTTTAAACTATTTTTTAGCCTTTGTTTGCATCACTTACTTCTGAAGTGATCTAAACAAGCAAATGTAATGAGATGGGTAAGACCGGGTGATTGAAAGCATCAGTGCTTTGAAGTGATTGCCTCGTAGCAGTAGAAGAATGCTTGTCATGAGGGTTTTTCTTTTCTCTCTATATATATACACACACACACATATAAAACTCATGGTTTTGCCTAGCTCTTGTTAAAAAACTGAGCAAGGGAAAGAAGGAAGCTGAAATGTCTCTCATAATCTCATTCAACTGTCCTTGGTGAGTGCCCCTTTTTTCCATAAACAACCTACGTGCTTCTGACTATTGAAACATTACTGGACAGAGCTGGTTTTTGTATGTCTTTTACATTTATACAAACTGTAAGGCATCTATATGCCAAGTACCTCTGGAACTATATCCAGATTTCACTAATAGATCCTCAGTAACTTCTGCTTTTTGCAGCTGTTTTCCTTCCCTTGAATACACTCTGTTACCCAACTGCTTAATGCTGCAGTTGATCACAAAGGATATTTGAATCAGGCTTTTGTATACAGCAAGTCATTTATGCTCAGAAGTACATTTTGTATATTCATCCCTATTTCCTCAGACTTGTTTCCTCTCACGCTTATTTATCCTTATTTATTCCTCAGGCTGAATGTGTTCTGTTGCAGTGACCCCAGCACAACACCCCAGAATGAGAAGTGGGAACATAGGATGGAGATCAGTAGCTCAGATGGATCTAACAGCCTGTGGTTGGGAGAAACCCGTGTTCCTCAACAAATAAAAATAGACACAAAAAACAGCTAACACTTTCCAACCCTGGGTGGCCTTCGGTTGGGAAACTTATCATGGCTAGATGATTTTACTGCAGTTTCTAATGGTGTTAACAACAGATGTGAATTCTCAGCACTTAGTACTAATTTGTAATGCGGTAGTAGCTAGTACCCCATACAAAAGATTCGCTCTTGTATGCGCTTTTAGAGGCAGTTGTCTCTGCTTGGGATGTTGTAGAAAGCTTTACAACTCCTTTGAAGGATAAGTGATACAACGATACATGGGTGACTTGCCCAGTTTTCCAGCACAGCACATCATCTGCATCTAGTTGAGAAGCAGGACATTTATCTAAAGCTGTGTCTGTACTGCAGGCTGTACCTCAGCAGACTGACTCTGAGACCAGCTTTGTTTGTTTAAACCTACTTTGTGTTTCTCAACACTGCAGGAGCACAGTTCAGGTACAGCCTGAAGAAGCTGGTAGCCTCTGCTGTTAAACTTCCTCAGTCTGGAGGTGATTATGTCACTTAGCCATCCACAGAAGTCGAGGATGAAGTTTTTCTCTCATCAGATAGCAAGCACTCAGTCATTTTTGGCACTCCTCAGCAACAACTGCTCTCTTGCTCGCCCCAGCCCTCCCACATGCCCCGCAGACTGCCAAGGGCTGGCTACAGCCAGGAGTGCCAGCCTGCTGCTGCAGCTGCACAATGGAGCAAGGGACTTGCTGCCTTTGAGTCTTCCAGAAAGCACTTCAAACCTTTCAACCCTAATGTAAACAGAATTCCTGTAAGGACTGAGGAGCTTTAAAGATACATATATTACATATCTGACAGCACAAGATTCAAAAGGAAAAATACTTTTTGTTTATTAAAGTTATATACAGGCTGCCATTGCAGATCAGAAGAACAATACAAAAACCAAGCACAACTCAATCATTCTGACAGTCTGGATTTCATGCCAACGTTAAAGAACTACAAATAATAATTTACAGTTTAAATTGCTTCTCATCCTCCTCATTTTTGCTTTGTTTCTCCTGGAATTACAGTAAGAGCTGAGCTCTGGCAGTTCTGATACACCTTAGGGCAGAAGAGCCTTTCTGACTTGCAAGCCAGATTGGGAAAGATGTTTGACACTGTTTTCACAATTAACACCACATGGGGCTGGTGTTACATAGTGCACAATACTTGGATTTGCACGATATTTGCCATTTTTTTTTCCCTAAACTAGACCTGAACACACAGATCAGTATTAACAGTGAAATAAATTCACAAAGCCAAACTAGACGATTGCTCCTCTCCCGTGTACGTGCTGCTACATGTGTGGTGTGTGGAAGTCTCTCACTGCTCTGCAGGGTAGTCATTGAGATCAATGTTTTTGCATTACCAGATTCACTTTTGCCAGTGGAAGAAATGGTTTGTGATTACAGCACAACTTTCACAGTATGGCATGCAAACTAATTCGTACAGCATTGCAATCTCAGAAGACTGGACAAACACACAGCAGATTTGAAGCAACCTGTTAAATTTCTGGAACTGAACTGGCATTTAGCACAAACAATACCTGAAAAAATATCACCATGGAGTTATATAAAATCTTACATGGTCTTCTGAGGCAAAAGCTGATCCTTTTCTCTCTTCTGAATGTTCTTATCCCAATATTTCCTTTAGCTTCCAGCACTCTCTTTTCTTTTGCGGAGCTATGCATCACATGGCTGGTTTTATTGCTTCATTTCTTCTGTAATTGCCTATCTATGTAATTGCCTTTGCTGTCTTCTGACTGCCTTCAATCTGTCAGACTAGCTTTGCCATGCTGTCAGGTGACACACATTATTTATGATGTGGTAAGTTCTAGAACTTCTATAAAGGAGTGACTAAAGATACTGTAAGTTTGGGCATAAATTCTGCAGGTGTCCTGGTTTTGGCTGGGATAGGGTTAATTTTCTTCATAATAGCTAGTATGGGGCTGTGTTTTGGATTTGTGCTGGAAACAGTGGTGATAATGAAGAGTTGTTTTAATTGTTGCTCAGTAGCACTTACACTAGTCAAGGACTTTTTCAGCTTCCCGTGCTCTGCCGGGGGCACAAGAAGTCAGGAGGGGACACAGCCGGGACAGCTGACCCAAACTGACCAAAGGGATATTCCATACCATATGATGTCATACTCGGTATATTAACTGGGGGGAGTTAGCCAGGGAAAGCAACAATCGCAGCTCGGGGATTGGCGGCATTGGTCGGCAGATGGTGAGCGCTTGCATCACTTGTTTTTTCCCTGGGGTTTGTCTCTTTTGTGCACATTATTTCTTTTTTCATTGTATTATTATTATTATCATCACTATTACTATTTTAATTATTAAACTGTTCTTATCTCAACCCACAAGTTTTGTTTCTTTTGCTCTTCTGATTCTCTCCCCAATCCCACTGGGGTGGAGAGGGTGAGCGGGCAGCTGTGTGGTGCTTAATTACTCCACCTATATAAGTGCCAGCCTAGGGTGCAGCTCACAGAGAAAGCAGATTTTATGGGTCAGGGCTTGAAACAGTGAAGAGATGTCCAGACATGGTAGTGATTCCTCATATGGGCCCACTATCCTGGTAACTTCAGAGGAATTGACTCAAACAAAGCTCCCAAACTAGGATGAAGCTCTGCAAGCCTGGGGCTGCAGGTGCCTAGAGCTTGGTGTAGATGGGATCCTCACCTGCAGGAGATGTGCACCGGTGGAGGCCACAGCATTAAAGGTGATGAGAAAGGGACTGATGGGATCTTCTCTGAGGCTGTGCAGCTTCAGTAGCCTGAACCCTCAGCTGTGGTGAAGGAGGGCCAGCCAGAATATCTGTTTATCAGGTTGAGAAATGGAAACTCTTGTAGAAGTGTAGGCTGGACACTTGTGACTTCTGATGCCAGAAGGATGGTTCCTACTCAACACTGCAAGTTGGCAACTGCAGAATAAATAGGTCAATATCCTGGTAGCAGATTAGGGTTAATGAGCTCTTGCCAATAAAACATCTGAGATGGCTGAGCATCATCTGTGCAAAAGCACCAGGAGGAAATAGTGAGTGATAGATGTGGGCAACTCCCTGCTGCAGGGGACAGAGGCCCTGTGTGCTAACCTGGCTTGCTCTCCAGGACTGCTTCCTGCTGCTTGGAGGCTTGGATCTGGGATACTCTGGTGAGACTGCCTAGGTGTTCCTTATTTACCCCTTGCTGTTCATTCATGTGAGTATTCCTGGCCTGTTCAGGGACCTGCTTGGAAGAATCCTATCAGAGAACATCCTGGAAAGAAGAGAAGTCCAGGGGAGTGTTTTAATTTTGTTTGGATTTTTGGTGTTTTGGGTTTTTTCCCCATCCTGTCACCCTTATCTTCAGAAAGGCAAGAAGAGGGACCCAGAGAAATGCAGCCTGGTCAGCTGCACTTCAGTCCTTAGAAGGTGATGAAGCAAATCTTTCTGGAACATTAAGGACAAGAAAGTCATTGAGCATAGTCATCATGAATTTAGAAGTCAGCATGCTTGACCAACCCTATTTACTCAGCCCTAAATTCAGTAAGGCTTCTGACACTGTCTCCCATTATATCCCCATAGACAAGGTGGTAAATTATAGGTGAGGTAAGTGGATGGCAAGATTGTCTGAAAACTGGCTGAACTCCAGGGTGTAAAGGGTTGTGGTTGGTGACATGAAGTTCAACTAGAGTGCAGTCACTAGCTGTGTACCCCAAGGGTTGATACCAGGTCCAATACTATTAACTTTCATTATTGACCTGTATGATGGGACAGAGTGCACCCTCAGCAAGTCTGTAGATCAAAACAGGGAGGAAAGGCTGATACACCAGATGTCTGTGCCTTCATTTAGAGAGACCTCAATAAGCTGGACAAATGGGCCAACAGTCACGTTGTGAAGGTCAGCCAAGGTAAATGTAAAGCCCTTCACCAGGGGAGGAATAATCCCAGGCACCATTAACAGATGGAAAGCTACTATGCAGGAAGTGACCTTGGAGCCTTGATGGACAACAAGCTGACCATGAGCCAGTAATGCACTCTGATGGTGAAGAAAGCCAACAGTATCGTGAGCCGCATTAAGAATAGCATCGCCAGCAGGTTTAAGGAGGTTATACTTCCCTTCTGCTTAGTCCTAGAGAGACACCTTTGGAGCACTATGTCCAGTGCTGGGCTCCTCAGTACAGAAGAGACATGGTCATACTGGAATGAGTCTATTGAAGGGTCACAATGATGATTAAGGGACTGAAACATCTGTCGTATGAGGAAAGGCCGAGACAGCTGGAGTTGCTCAGCCTGAAGAAAAGAAGGCTCAGGGGGATTAATGTGTATAAATACATGATGGGGAAGGAGATGTGTGAGTGGGGAAAGCAGAGAAAACAGACCCAGAATCTGTGGTGCCCAGTGACGGGATAAGAGACATTGGACACAAACTGAATACAGAAAATTCCATTTAAACTGAAGAAATTGTTTTGTTTGTTTTTTCCATGAGAGTGGTTGAACACTGAAATAGGTTGTCCAGAGAGGCTGTGAGGTCTCCGTGATTGGAGACATTCAAAACCAAGCTGAGCACGGTTCTGGGCAACCTGCTTTAGCTGACTCTGCTTTGTGTTGTTGGACTAGGTGATGTCCAGAGGTGCTTTCCACCCTCAGCTTTCCACCCTGTGATCTCATGACCTGTACATACCAGACTTCAAGTGCTTTGGGAAGAAGTATTACAAAAACTGAGGGAACTTCTTCTAACCTTGAAATGCTTTATCACTTGTGGAAAGTATCTCAAGTTGGCTCGCAAGTCACTGCATCACTATAGTGAATATGGAATGTTTACATCATCTCCCTTTTTTGGAAAAGATGTTCATGGCAATCATGATGAAAACACCATCAGCTACTACTTTGAAGTAATCCATTTATTTTCATTGTGATCATCACAAATGCTACACATCAGTAGCATTACAATAGTCTTTAAGGATACTTGTTGACAGTAGGAAAAATCCTATTTTCTAATTCTTTTCCTTTCCCTCTTACAGCCTTTTCTATTGAAAGCTAGGAAAAAAAAAAAGGAAGAAAAAAAGGTTGGCCAGGTAGCTGTAAACTATTTTCATTCAAAACTATTCTTATCTGTATCTGATGTCAGGATGCTTATGGTGATAAAAGATCACTCTGGTGTTTGAGCCTTCCAAGATCATATAGGGAGGCACACTGTTCCAAGTGAGAGAAGTTAGATTTCACAGCTCTCACTGGTCATCCAAACCCTGCAGCATAGTTTGCAGAATACACGTTAGTGATGCACCAAAAAATCTTTAATGTGCTAACTTCTGCAGGACCAGACAGGAAGCACAGTTAGGGTAGAGAGCTGGGAATATTCTCTGGATATTTTTAATATATAATCTTTTTTGCAGGGAGAAAACCTAACTAACTTTGTCTTTTCTAAAACACTTGACATTTATGTTCAGCTACACTAGAGGTTTTTTCTTCACTGAGGACAAAGGGAAGTTTGTAAGACAGGTTTATTGACTGTCTAGAGTGCTTTATATTCCAGTTTCTCTTGTCACCTACACAAGTAATCACATGTGTTTTCAGCTTAGTTCCAATGCTTTCAGCCAACCAGACCGATGTCTGGGTTTTTATTTCACAGAGTGTCTGGGCTCTGGCTGAGAGGATTCAGAGCTCCACTGAGCATTCTCTGCTTCCATACAGAGCACATACAGAACACATGCTTCACACATCTGCCAAGAACCAGAACTGTTCTCTGCTCTGCCATGCTGCATTTTTCCTACTCTCCTAAAGCATGAAAGGGTATCCTACTAGCCTTTGTTATCTGTCCATCAAACTAACTTTCTTCACGCCACTCCATTGATCTGTAGTTCTGAGGACTTGCTGTGCCAGTACCTAGGCAGTGGTATCCTAAGAGTTAATTTTTACTGCATTATGTCTCCTGGCTTTAACTTCCATTTTCTACAAATGATGCTTCTTCTGTATCAGGCTAGGTACAAATTCAGAGACATGGCTCGTCTGAGTAGATTCTCATGGACTGGATGCTCAGCAACTGCTTGCACTTTTGTGTGTGTGTGTTTGGTTGGGGTTTTTTTTGGGGGTGTGGTTTTTCTGTTTTGGTTTGTTTTTTAAGTTATCTTCCTTTTTTGCTTTCTCAATAAGTTTTATGTTGATGCTCTACTCAGTAAGCATTGCTGACTGGCTTGTTTAAAACTGTTCAACTGAAGCCTGAAGCAAGAAAATTAATCCATAATTCTTTTGGTCAGCTACACAGTAAAATGTAAGGTAGAAAACTTTTTGGGCGAGCACTGGGTGAACAGATGCCAAAGGTTTGGAAACACTGTTTTGGAAACACTGCATAAGCTTTAGACATGTCGCTGTCAGTGCCCTTGGAATAGTTCTGCTTAGTTTTTTCTCTGCCATCTGTAGAGCTGATATTAGCTGCTTGGTGCTGTAGATATGTTCATCACTACAGACTTTATAAGTGTTCTTAAATGAACTATTTCTGAATTCTGAGTAACATAAATATACCTGGGAATACACACAGTAAGAGCACAAAGAAAGCTGATTGTATGAAGTAAAATTAAGGGCACCTGTTACTACTTGGGGGTAATAGAAGAAGCAAGAATAGACACACTTCATAAGGTTTTTGATAGAGTATTGCATAATAGTCCTGCAGTCAGATTGTAGCTGTCGTGGTTTAGCCC
>VZTV01122948.1:0-12623 GCA_013400875.1 Anhinga rufa
AATTTGTTTGTTAAACACTGCACAGCTACAGCGCCTGGGTATACGTACAGGCTTTCTAATCACCTAAGGTATTGCTTTCTGTCTCTTGGACTCCTTAGTTTCTAGAAAACAAATGGAAAACATGTTTATCACAAATGATGTTTTTGTATTTATTCTTTTTTTTTTTTTTCTTCCTCTCCTCTTTGAGTTGTTACTCTAATGGCTGGTCTTTCGACTCCTAGGCATGGGGAAACCTGAACTCAAAGCTGTACTTTCTTACATGATTCTATGCTTAGTCTCTGTGCGTCTAATTATGTCTTCTGTAAAACAGCAATAACATTTTTTATAGCCCATTCTTTAAGGAAAGCAGGCTGAAAAGGTCTCAAGACACTAGAACAATAGGAACCACGCAAGTACATCAGATCTGTAGATCTTGCTCCCCACTGAGGCTAAAAAAACCCACCTTACTCCAACTATCTATTTGTCTTTTAACACTATACCTATCACTACACTTCTTCTGTGCCTTTGTAATAGCTTCTTTAATATCTCAGTGACAATTTTACATGGACAGGCTCCTACATCCTACATCTCTGACCCTCCAGCCCTCTGCACTTTGTGCTGTCATTTGTGCGTGAGAAAAGAAGTGTGTTAAATGCTACTAACACGAGCTCACAACGCTTCGTACTTCCTTTTCCTGACTACATTAGAGGAAAGGCATCTTTTTCATATTTGCAAAATCATATTTCTTTGTTAACAGATGCTTGCATGGTCAAATGCAAAACATGAACACCTGCTCGGAATATCGGTAGCTGGTCCTGTTGCAGTTACATGGATTGCTAGACCCTGATAGATGCTGTATGGATCCTCTTTACTGAAAATAAGCTCTCGGGCAAGGTCACATTTTACTGATTCCCCTACAAATCCATAGCAACATTTCTGTTTTCTTGCAATAATTATGCAGAGGTACAGACTTGTAAAGCTGTTTATACCTTCAGTGATTTTGCATCTCTTGTGGCATCTTTGCTAACAGAGATGAAAATCTGTGGTTTTAATTTTTTATTTCCACAAAATATTTTGTGGCTCTTTCAATTTTCAGACAAACACCTTTATCCTTTTGCCCATCCTGCCCCTCAAATTTGGATGGTTTCTTTGTAAACGGCTGCAAAGTTTCTTCATTGTGTTCCTAAAAGCTTCTCCTTAAAGCTCTCCTCTGCTCTGATGCCTGTACATGATGTGACAACATTAAAGTTTCTAGCATTGTTAGACTATTTGCCTTGCCTATTATGTTGAAAGATAGTCACATTGTTTTCTTGGTCTCCAATATTTTCTAATCAAATTCCTTAATGCAGTATTAGAAGCAGCTGAACTGAGTTTTTGCTAACCTTTCCAGGATCCCACTCTTGAGTTTTTGTTTGAAGCTGTAGAAGTTCATATGTTGTCTCCAAAGCTTCTATCTCTGGTTTTGGGAATCCCGGTAGTACGTTGTGCAACTGGAAACCAAACAGCTCCAGCCAACTTCCAATGTCTACAAAACAAGAAAAGGATGCTGGCAATAAGGCACCAAATCCTAGAAAAAGTGAGGGCAGTCTGCAGAAATCCCAACTATGCAGAAATAATGATTTCACATAAATTTATGTTTTCAGTACTGGTTACAGCATTTAGTGTAGCAAACAAATGATGTGATTACAAAGCATAGCTATACTCAGATCAATAGCGTACCTTCTATCTATTTATAATGGAAAAAATTCAAATTAAGCTGCATCCATTCTTCCCCTAATTTTAGCACTTAGAAAAGCAGCAGAAACAACTATTAATTATTTTCTTGGTTACCATAAAGCTATAGAAAGCAGATCAAGCTCAGCAAGATGTTATCTATTAAAGAAATTACTTTAATATATCTAAGATTAGAGCCAAATAGCAACTTTGGATGTACCCAGATTTCTGGAGTCTGGAATCCATACCAGGATTTGATCAAAAGCTGCATTTTCATGAAAAATGTGTTACTTTTACCTGTTGTATACTTAGCAACGTCTTGGATCCTGCCAACTGGGTAATTATTTTCAAATGAGTAGAGATTAAATGGTTGTGGGACAGCATTCAGGTGTTTCCATATATGGTGATTTGGTGTCGTCCACCGACCAGCGATGACATCATAGTCCCGCTGACCCAGATGAACTAATTTGGTAAGAGAATCATAGAGCCCTCCATGAAAACCAATGATAACCTGGAAATCTGGGTTAGTGTCCTGGTAGATCTCTCCATATGGGGTGTACAAAATTTCCTTTATGACTTGGCCCCGACTGCTAAATACAGCCAGAGGTGTTCCAGTGTTATCACAAGCAACGTAGTATTCTTCTCCACTGCTCAATTCCATTGCAATGAGATGACCTTGAAGATCGTAATACAGGGATGTTATTTCCGAGCTAGTATGATTGTACAAGTGAGTAACTCTTATTGGGTTGGAGAGATCAGCATAGAAGAACTGTAAGTGTTGTCCTAGGCTTGATTTGCTTGCAACTCGTCTTCCAAGACCATCATAACAGTATTGCACCATCCAGCCAGACACTTTGTTGTACGCTTTGTTCAGCAGACCGTTAGAGTTGTACTCAAAGATCTCGTTGCCTCTTTGCCTGAGAAAACCATCTTCGTCCATTTTATACTGAATTTCTCCGAGTCTGGTGATGCGATCTCTCAGATCGTATCTCAGAGGAGTGAGGCGCGCACTGTTTCCATGGCTCAGCAAATTGATATTGCCATTAAGGTCGTAGCTGTAGCGCCACTGGGTTTTGTCATTCACAGACACAGTCTGAAGTTGACCATCGGCATCGTATTCATAAAAATATCTTGTTATATTGGCATCTACACCTACGCGTATATCACAGATCACCATACGACCCATATTATCATACTGGATGGTCATCCAGTAAGCGATAGACTTGAGAATTTCATATTGTACCTCAATCACCTGACCGTTGGCACTAAAAATTTTGGTATGTTTCATCATAGTGGTGGTTATAACTTGGTTTAAATCATAATTAATTACACTGAATTTCCCAAATTGTTCTGTCCTTCCAGAGACATCGACGTAACGGTACAGATCTATGGGAAGAGGTGTCTCGTTTATCATGGCCTGCATGCTCGTGACACGGAAATTGTTATAGCTGTAGTCAAATCTGGCGTTTACCAGCCCTTCTTCACTAAACCTGAAGATTTGGCGACCAATAAGCGGACCTGTCCAAAACAAACAGGGGAAAGAGGAAAAGCAAGAAAAACAATGAATTATGTCCACAGTATACTTACCCTAGAGCTCTAGCACAGACAAATGATGGACTCAAATATACCCTGAGCCTTATTGCTACTTGACTGTCTCAGAAAGTACTGTTAACTAAGAATATGTTAGATAATTCTCTCACAAACCTTTATTAATGCTTGCTCTACGAAATATTTATATTTTATTAACATTTGTTTAAATGAATGCTATTTTATTCATAATTATGATTTCTATTTACTTGCAAGATAATTCTAAACTAAATTTATTTTACATGGTGATTTCCTTCCTCAAATAAACAGTCCTTTTGAATTTATGTTATATTATGGTATAAATAGGGGAACTTGAAAATACAAACAATAAAACAACTTGATTTAGTATTTAGCAAATATCCACACAGTGGAATAAAAACAATCAAACATTATAAGAGCTATTCCATACCAAGCAATAAAAAGAAAACTGTATTTCAAATGGGACAGCTATATATGCCTATGGACACAGACACAGAGATGTACACACATATTTTTCTATTGAAACATAAAATATAAGAACTTGTAGACATAAAAATAATGGAATTTCATGCCAAGTAAGCGCAGGATCAGGGCCAAAAACTTTAGCAAAGTAGTCACAGTTACACAAACCTGTTTGCCTGTATCTGATGGTGCAGATGAACCCATCATGCATTAAATGTATTGTTTTAATAACCCCAGAAGATTCCTCGTAGGTGAACGTGACTTGAGTAGTATCATAAAGAATCTCGGAAAGTCGGGACTGTTTGGTGTATTTATAAAGGACTCTGCGCCCTGTCCCAGGATATAATGTTTGCAGAAGCCGACCATCTCTGGTGACATCCTGTATGAAAGCCGCATTGCTGTCCGGAGGGGTATAGATGTTGCGGTAGTACCCGACGGACAGCATGGTCTGCAAGGCATGGCGCACCATGCTCGGCATGGTGACCGAGAGCAGGTAGTCGGACTGGTCGTACTCAAAGATGTAGCGGCGCTGGCTGTGCAACAGGAGCATCACGGACTGCAATCAAACAGGAATGGCAGTGTAAGTGGCTGATCAAGCAAATGGTTATTCATCTAGTGAGTGTCTGAAGGTTGAGGAAATGCTGAAATAACCATCCACTCCTGTAGTTTGCTCTTACTGTCTGTACAATTCCAAGTGAAACGTTCAGCTCCAGGAGACCTGGCCAGCACGGTGGTATAAAACAGGAGGAGAATAATAAGTTTACAGGTAAGGACCTCCAAACTGCAAGGCAGATGTAGCTCTCGGTAGCATTTCAGCCTCATGCTGACTTGCTATGTTGCTTTGAAATATTTAGGTCATCCTTCCAGGAAGGAAAAACAGAGGGAACCTCTTCCTCATACACAGGCAGATGTTTCTAAGGGAGGTGGAAAGGGGAAACTTCCAACGGTGTGTACAAGGTGTTTAGCTTTTATTGGCACTCTGCATATCTCTATCATACACCTACCCCTTTTTCTGTGTCTTCTATTAAATGCACGTGGCCCCAGAGGTCACAGTATCTCTGTGCTTACAGATGGATGAAAATAGTCTGCAGGTTCTTTGGTGTGACTACTTCTGTCTGTTTTTTTAATGTTTACAAATAATATAATTTCTACACAGGTACTTGATATTTGCCCTGTGTTGGTTAATTGGGGCTGGTCAACGAAATCTGTTTTGTTTGCTTGGCAGATGAATGTATAAACCTGGCAGACATTTTTTTTGGTGCACATTTAAAGTTTGCGTTCTGTAAACCTTTTAACCACTCATGTGCAAAGTCACGGTGTCACAGATACAAGCCCACTGGCGAACAACAGAACTTGTTGAAACAAGCATAATGAAAACTCAGAGTGAAAATGCATGGGGGAACTTCGTAGCCTTCTCCCAGCTCCAGTAAGTACTTGGCTGGACCAGGGCTGGACCAGAGCACTGCACATCCATGCCACGCTGCCTGAGTTGAGACAGAGCGCTGACACTGCACAGTTCGTAGCTCACAGCCCAAACCTACCAGGCACATAAGCAAATTTGTCATGCTCCTGCATGATTGAGACATCACGCAAAACAAAGTCTTACAAGGACCGTTGTGACTGCATTTTCATAGAGCACTGGGGAAAGAAATCAGAAAAAAGAGGCTTTTTTTCCTCTAAGCTCAAAAATCTCTGGGAAGAAAACACCAGAGCTCAGCCCTGCAATGTGTTAAGTAACATTGGCCCTGAGCCACTTTGCTCTGACAAATAACCTGAGCGCTTATTCAAAGGACCACAGATAGGCTAAGCCTTGGCCATCCTCTCTGCACCCCCGGCCCCCCGCCCTCCCAAGATGTGTTTCTTCCTGCCCTTGGTGAAAGACATCTGTCACCTGTACGCAAGCCAGAGAGCACCAACATATGCCACTCGCAAGTTATCCTCTGCCAACTGGTGACGACAGACCTTTACACGGAGCTTTTTCTGATTGCTTTGTTCCTGGTCTGCCAAGCATTTCTAACACGCACAGTGTTTATTTTGTTTTCACCTTCAGTCAAGAGTCCCCAGTCTGCAGTAAACCACTGGCTGAACTCTCTCCTAGCACTGATGTGACGCCTCTATATACTGCTCCTGGGCCTGTTTTTAAGCCGTCTGCCATTGACAGAGTATGAATAAGAAGATCAGAAACATCTCTAATATAACTTTAGAGCCCCTGTGTGCCATTTTTACAGCACTTTGTGGCTTTTCCACTTTTGTCCTGGATACTAAAAGGATAGACAGTACAAGGGTTGGAGACTTAGTATCCTCTCTAGCCTATTAGAGGATACCATAAAGAGAAAAAAAAATTAATTCCCAATTCATCCTAATAATATTACAATAGACTTTTCAACTCTTTGCACAAATTGGGTTCTAATTGTTTTAAAGGATTTCAGAGGGTAGCTCATAAATAGCAAAAAAGCTGTCATTTTATAAAAGCAACCAGAGCCTGGTCAACCACGTAATGATTGATTCCGCCTGGTATATCGAGACAAACAGCCAGTGGCAATTACTTGGAGCTCTACTGGGAATATACAGAAATGCTGAGCATCACCACTAGATGTCATTTCTGTCCAACATACACAGGCAACTGCTCATCTATTTTGTCTGGTGGTAAACCGCAGGATTTTGGAAGCAAGCTTGGAGTATTCAGGAGATTTTATAAGACCATTAACTAATTGAGGAAAGTGACCAAAACAAGAGGATCTGAATCTCATCAGTAAAAATTGTTTACAGTGCTACTATCATAGTGCTTTTTAAAACCTAAGTTATTGGAGCTAATTTTGGAAGGGGTAGAGATTTTTGAAGATGTACAATTAACTCATCAAGTGCTAAAAAATGAAGAATTAAATAACTATGAACTGGAAGCAAACTATATAATTGATTTTTTGATAAAAGGAATCATTGGGTCTTATGAGGTTTCAGGCAACCATTAGCAATCATTATATAATGCACACAATGAGTTATTGACTTTAATGGAGCCACAAAATGATATTTCAATGTCTAATTTTGACAGTGAATTCATCTTTCTTTGGCACAAGGAGCAAACAGTGATGAAAGTACATTAAATAGTTGGGAGATTATATCCATGGTGTGTATGACTTTCAATAATTATAATGATAAGTTACAGCATAACCCAAGGCTGCTGCTACCTGAACCACTAAGCTTTTGCCATTTGCTTCTAAGAGATCAGGATTTGGCCACCTGTGCAGAATACCAGAATGCCAGTTTTAAGTTATATGACTTTATTTATAAGCTCATCATAAACTAAGAAGAGACAAAGTGGTTTGGAAAGATAAGCATACATCTTTCCAAAATTACGGTCCATTAGGCCCAACAAAAAAAATAAAATATTCTTCCAAAAGGCATGTTGCCCAAATATTTGAAAGCTGTACTAAACGCCTGTTTACTTGCAATTTGCAGAAGAGCACACAGACAAAAGAAGCCCTGACAAATTTATCTGAACCAAACTTCTGAAGCTTCTATGGTTTGCCAATCTTGTTAACACATGCAAGAACCATACTGCATGCAGACAAGGAAGGAATCGCATTTTTATGCATTCTCCAGTCTAAATAATTTTTTTCTCTGGGTTAGGTTTAAGTTTTTTGAGGATCAGGCTTAAATACATTCAAAATAAGTACAGCAAAGTTTATCTTGAAAGTACACATTTGGAACTTTTAAACACATAAATAACTTCAAAGTGATTGGATTTTCTACGTGTAATACCCCCTATCAGTTTTACCTCACCTACCCCCTCCTAGCCTTTCCCCGTGGTTAACAGGTTCAGAGAAAATGTTCTGCAAACTCAGGGTATATTGGCCAGTCCAAGATGTTGCTATTTAAAAAAAAAAAGTTTAAAAGGACACTGTTTGAATACACTTTCATAGTAAGTTCTGAAAGCTTTAAAAATACAGATTGGCTTTTCAGTTTTGAGAGACAAGATGATACCAAATGAACGAGATGCTGTTCTTCCTTAGTCTGTACAACATCTATTCCCCCATCTTGTGACCATTACCTATAGACATAAATGAAAATTACAATACTCAGGCAATTTAGACATGAAGTCACTATAAACGCAGAGCAATAACTCATTTCATATTAGTATTTCCCTCTTCAAACAGCCCTCATAAATACTGAAGTAATCTTTCTCCTCACAGGACCAATCCCTTTTTTACAGCGCAGCACTGAATAGGTGCAAGCTTGTACTCACTGCTTCATAATTTTGGCTTAGAAGAACTGTGTGTTGTGGGGAGAAAACAGTTTTCCTTTCCAGTGACTGTTATATTTTTGACTATATTATACAGAGTGGCAACATGCTTTTCGTCAGTGAGAATGTCCTTTGTTCACTTGACTTGGACTGAGACCGAGAAGCCATTTCTACTTACCAATTAAACAAATCTGAGGTGCTAATAACTTTCTTCAGAACTAAACTATGGCAGGTTTGAACTGGTGACACATAGGTCTAAGCATGTCCAGAGACATTTTTACTTAGTTATGTAATTGTATGCATTTTCTGTTTAAAAAGTCTTAAATACTCTGGCAAGAGATAGCTTTATAACATAGTTCACAATATAATATCTATATCAAACCAAATATTTTTGCCTTGTTACAACAATCCACTTTTTAAATGATTTACCTTTTCTAAATATGTGTAACTCCATATTTTACCATCTGCCCATGTTCTGGAAATTATGTTCCCACTTGGATCATACTCCATTTTCTCAGTCCAGGTTCCTCTTTGGATATAGGTGACTAGTCCAGAATGTGAATAAGTGATATTGACCTCATTGTATTTGCTGATGGGTGACCATAAAATTGGGCGTCCTGTCTGGTCATACATAATCCGAAGAGTGAACTTTCGATGATCATCATAAATCTTTCCTGTTCTGGTTACATGGTCAAAATCAATGGAGAGCAGGTTTCTGTTGTGGGCCTAAAACCAAAGATACAGTAAGGTAAGAACACAACACATCTTAATTATACGCAACACAAACATTTCTGTGTCAGCTCTAACCAAAATGTGCAATGGTATAACATTATGATGGAGAATTTAGGTCTTATTAAAGACAAGAAAATAGAAAAATATTCAGATGAAAAACAGGAGGACCAAGAAACAAAATCCTGCGTGCATTAGTGCTATTTTACTTTGCATTATAGGATGCTTCCTATTTCCATGTGCTAAACCCTCGCCTCTGCTCTCACTTTTTCCTAAGTTTTTCTTCTTTCTTCTAAACTTTCATCTCTCTGTGGATGGACTTTTTGATTCTGGCCAAAGATGTGTAGCTAAGCCCACAAATTAACAAAGATATCCTATCTCATGTCCTCTCTCTTAAGCTCGATAAACGTTGACAGGTCAGCTACTGCTCTGGGATAGCCCACGCTAGGTCGTATACTGATGCTGCAAAGGGAAGAGCTGTGCTTGCAGCTCCTGAAGACCCTGCTCACCAGCATCATACCTCTTCACAAAACCAGCCCACTCCCAGAGCTCGTGAAGACCAGCAGCACTGGTGCGTGGTGCCAGCCACATTCCTCGTCGCAGCTCTCACCACATTTGGGACCTGCAACATTTGTTAAACTCACTGGGTCTGACAGACTAACGGAGTGACTGTGCTATGATCTGTTAACATTTATGGTCCAACAGGAAAATGCAGAGGGGCAGTCCAGTTCTCAGTTTGAAATCAAGTTCAAAGCTGAGCCAGATTCATGAAGACAAAATATATTTATCCAGTGCTTTCATCCTCTTCCTCCTTACATCATTCAGTCACTGGGCAATGACTATTAAACTCTATTTACATCAGGTATAATTTAGGGAACCACAAGACATTGTTCATTGACTTGTCTTTTTCAGATCAATGCTCAATGTGCTCACTGTATTAATCTACTGCATTTTATCTAATCACTTCTATTAATCTATTCCAATGAATAAATTCCTTACAGCAAAGATGATGTCAGAGCAGGTGTTAGCACAGTGCACAGCACAGTGCTTGCTCCTCACTGAGACCGGGAGGCATAGCTGTACAGTAAATGGTTAACAATACCTGTTTAATAATTCAAGCTGTGATCATATGGTGGTAGTGATTAGAAAGAACATTCTTTTTCTTTCCCCTTTCTGTTTTTAGATACAAAATAACTTGAAAATCTAGAAGAAGCAGGTGTTCTTTATTCAGCTACCATTCCTGGGGTTTTATATACACACATGTCTAACTTTAACAGTGTTCATTTACAATAGTTGTAAAATACCTATATACCCCCGTAGACTGCTGTAACTGTTACAATTTATGCTCTAATGATAGTTAAGGAGCCCAAGTAAAACGTGATGCTCAGTTCAACTATATTTGCTTGTATACAGTCTGATGGATTAAGTTTATTATATTTCTTTGCAAACTTCTTGCAATTTAAAAAAAATAAATCCTCTTGGTGGTAAAATAACTGAAAAGCAAGCAGGGGATATACCCTGGCTCATATTCATTTACTGTCTATGTACATATTTGATGTTCTTATTGCTATTATTATTATTATTATTATTGTAGAATGCAGTTAGGAGAAAGGAAAGCCTTGAATACAGATTGCTTGCAATCTAAGTTTCAGGGACGATACAACAAATTAATGAAAACCAAACGGAGCAGAATTAGCAGCGAAGTGGATAGCAGCGGTATGCAAAAGCTCACAGAGTTAAAATAAGGTTTGGGTGAGTGACATTACCTCCCGTATATTCCACATTTTATGTCTCATTTGTTTACTTTCTTAGATTTAAGTTAAATTTAGCACCCTTCTCAAGGCAAGACAGGATGATACATGGGTAGCAGGCCTCATTGCAGTGTTCTCACTGGAAAGCTGATTTCAAATCCCAGTGGCTTCTTAAAGCAACTCCTCCAATGTACATACAATGTAGTAAGGAGCCCCTGTGAGAGGTTGGAGCTCATGTGTTCTGCTACAAGCCAAGGAAAACTGGTTTCTGAAAGCAATGTCAGGTCAGAATTTCAACTGAAGAAAATAGGGAGAAAATTCAGCTGACTTCAATAGTAATGTTAGTAGTGCATAAAAAGATATATTTATTACGTATTTTTAAACATTCATTGACACTACTTCCATTAGTTTTATACCTAGAAATTTTGCAGTGTAAATATTCACATAAACGTGCACTTCTCTTGACTTTCATTCTCAAACTTAAACTGGCTACAAGGCGTAAATCAGATGAGATGACTGTATTATTTCCTTGCCTGTGTTCCGGTTTGAGTCAATGTAAACTGATACACACTGGCAGAGGCTTTGGTCCTATCATTAGAACTTGCTGTAAGACTGGTAAATAACGCGAGTTCATTTGCTAAATGCAATAATAAACATAGCTGTCAAAGCCTGTATCTGCGGGACTTTTGAATTGAGGCCAGTGAGTTACTTCCTTTTTTGTTGTTAAAAAAAAATGCGAAAATAAGTAAGATTGGCCAAGGATTCAATTTTCAATTTAATAGATATTCAGTTATAAAACCTGGACCGCATCCAATGCCAAGTTCCTCTAAGTTATGCAAAAGCCAGGAGGGAACGGAGCTGCATTCTAATCAGTATATTACTATGCATCATGCTCATTGGTTTTAACAACAGCCTTTGCTTCATTTTTAGAAGTCAATTAAAATAGCAGTTCAATTGATAAAAAAGAAGTCTTGCTAGATTAAGATTGATGTTAAAATGCCTGATTGTACATAGATTTATTATTAATATAAAATGCATACATGCCTACAGACTGTTTTATGTACTTTCCGGAAGCGCCAGGGCAGGCAGTTCTGCACTTAAAGGAAACCTGTGATTAATTCCCGTTTCCCACATTGATTTAGATACTGGGATAAAGTTAGATGTCTATTCTAGCATTTCAGTTAACTTACTCACTTCTGCTCTATTTCTAGAGCAGGGAATTCACACCATGCAAAAATCCTACTTTTTAAAACATAACGTTTACAGCATTATTCAGAACGTGCTAACAGTGGCCTCTTTTCAAAGCTGGAAATAACACTAATAGAGTGACATGCTTTCAAGAGGGTTACTAATTGCGATTAAGAATTAAAAATGTTAAGACCAGGCAGAGAAGGAAAAGCTTTCTTCTCTTCAACTAGGTCATCCTTTATCTCATCCCCAGTTACCTGCCTTCTAATTTATACCTCTTAGCACTCAAAGCCGTTTGTTTCAATGACGGTATCAGGACTGATCTCTAAGTAACATCTTTAAACCACATTTCTATGCCTTTTTTTTCCTCAGAAAACCCTTCCATTGTGCTAGTTTTTTTCTGTAACTGAGGGTTTCTGCAAGTCTCTTCATTTCCATTGAGAACTTGTCCAATCCCCAGAGCTTTTCTTTACATATATTTTCAAAGCTCAGCATAGTTCTTTCTGCCCTACATTGCAAGCTTTCTAACACACTTCCTATTATGCCAGCCATGGCATATTAAGTGTTTAAAAACTTTCTTTTTAAAATATAACTCACTAGAAGTTTTCAGAAGGTCTCACCAGAACCTCATCCAGCATAAGGGCTTCTAATGATGCTACATTTTTTTTCCCCAGCAGTAGTCAAGGATCTGTCAACAGTAAGTCCTAAATCCCTTTCATTATTTGGCGTGCTGCTTCAAACACACTGTATGATGGTATTTTTGCTCCTGCTGTCCTGCATATTTCTTTTAATCACCAAGGAAAGATAGCTGTCTCTGGGTAAATTCTGCCGCTCCTTTGCCTTCCTTGCCAGCTGCGCTGTTCCAGCTCCTTCCACCTCCACTGACTCCCCACTCCATCAGCAAACTTCTCAGTAGACCATGCGTCCCTTCCTCTTGTGTCTATTTACATGGTGTATCCTATGAGCAGAATATTTCTCCTCCTTTCCACTATCAA
>VZTV01122949.1:0-10106 GCA_013400875.1 Anhinga rufa
TCCAGGTAGGCTTTGGCTTTCCTGAACCCATCCATGCATGCTGGGACAGTGTCTCTGTATTTCTCCTGGGTCACCTGTCTGTGCTTGCACCTTTTGTATGCTTCCTTTTCATGTTTCATTTGTACTTTGAGTTTTATTTATAGCTGAGTATTTTATTTTTTTCCGTGAAGTTTGATGCCAGGATTTTTCTCAGGCCTGTTGTTGCATTGCAGAATAACAACATTAATTGAAAATGAATGTTTTAAGTAGAAAAATATTTTCAATTTTCCTGGACAGCATTATTATCTACCTGCTATTATTATAACATTGTTTACTTTAGAATGCTGCCAGGAAGGTTTTAATGGTAATAACAAAATTGAACTAATCCACATTGAAAGCGTGCACGTTGTGTGATGAGTTAGCTGACTGCGTAGCTGGGTGCATGATAGTGCATCCATGAGGAATGCCAAGGGAGGGATGCAGGCAAGGCTGGGATGATCTTGTTTGGAAACAGGAGAACGTGTGATGTTGCACCTAGCTTAGGCTGCCACATCTGACATAGCATTTGCATTGCTCCCTTCCATGCTGCCAACGAAGTGAGAATGTGTGACACCCGGCCACAAGTAGGACTTTGTCAACAGGCGTAAATGATAAGAGAAAACAAGAAGTAAAGTTAGTGTGGCTTTTCTTAGCCAAGGTTACAGTGTAGCCTGTCACCTAAAGATGCTTCCAAAGATTTTGAACACTGTGGAATACATTTGTGCCTCTTAGAGGAAAAATGTAAGACTGTCAGCTTCTTAAAGATTACTGATTTTAATTGACACAGGGGAATTGGTTTTCAAACTGAGTTATTTGCTTTTTTTGGGAAGGTGAACTATAGATATTGTTCTAAAATCAGAAGTGAGGTTGATGCCTAGATATTAACAGAACACTGAAGCTTTTTCTGAGTTGATGAAGGGGCTGGATGCCTAGTTTGTGAACTGTTTTGTAGTTGTTTCTTGAAAGCGTATCATCCTTCTGCTCTGCGTTTCTGGCATCCTTGTTTGCACATGTCTTTCTATACTCTACTTATGTGGCTGTTCAGAGTTTAGCCATTCAGAATAAAAGCTGGTGTCTGGGTAAGATTAATTTGCTAACTGTAGCTAGTATTATGGGATGTTAGCATTTTTAATGAATCATCTTGAAGTATTAATTTTTTGAAGTATTCAGTTGGGGGTTAGATTCTTATTCTCAGCTTTTCAAGAGACAGGTATATTTCACAATCTACGGATGTTCATCCTCATTCTCACAAAGGTAGTTGAAAATAACTTTGCTCCAACTCAACTTCCTGAACTTCGCAGATTTTTTTGTGTAATTTATCTCTCCTGTACATAGTGAATCGTTTCTCAGTTGTTTGGATTTTTCACCCAGCAAAGAAGGAAGTAAAACATTCTTAAATGAGACAGTTGGGTATAGAATTTCAAATAGCCAAAACCCACATAATGAAGCACATTAGCTGGACTTACTACTGGTGCACTTTAAAAATACATACCATAGCAAACTAATTGCCTTAGAATTTAAGATCTTTGCATTAGCCTCAAAATGCAGGTGTCTCCATTAGCCTCAGAATGGCTATGATAATATTGACTCTGAACATGGAAAAAGACTCTTGAGTCTGTCTTTTCTGGTAAAAGACCCAAAACCTTTGAGAAAAATCACAAATATGTCTTTCGCTAATTTGTATTTATTTTCTGTTATAGGGTGAGGAAATCACTAAGGAGGAGATTGACATGCTGAGTGATGCTTGCACCAAGCTGCAGGAACAGAAAAAATCACTAACAAAGGAAAAGGAGGAGCTCGAGGAATTGAAGGGTGATATCCAGGAGTATAGTGAGGTGAGGAGTTGGGCATGGAAGTTTTCTTTATTTCTGTTCATGTTTAGTTTTACAATAAATGATCCACAAATTTAAAGATTATCTTGCTTGGATATCTATTAGCCTGTAGTTGGTAGCTGATTGAACTTTATATGGCACAATACAGAGCCTCATTTGTATAACGTGTTTAAAACCTAGTTAAAATCATTGGAGTAATGTTCCCACCAGGTGAGAATCCTGTTCCTGCTCTTATTCCCAGGGTGACTGGACTAACAGGTGCTAACTGCTGCATGCTGCAGTTCTTTCTTATCAAGCATAGATGTCAGTATTACAGATACTTCAAGTTAAGTAAAACAAATCTTATCCAATCTTATGAAAGATGTGGAAGATAACATTTAAGGGGTGCAAGAAAAAGGCAGCAGTGTTAGAATTCATTGTCATAATTCCAGTTTGGCTCTATATGTCTATACATCTGCATTCCATGTACAAATGGCTCCTGTCTTGAAATGCTAGTCGAAGTCAGTAGTGTCTGTTGTTGAGAATTCACACCGACAATAGCTTTCTTCTCTCTTGACCATTTCTTTTAGGATTTGCAAGAGATAAAAGAGCTCTCTAAAACTGGCCAGGAAGAGGTAGTGGAAGAGTCAAAGGCAAGCAAGAGATTGACCAAGAGGGTGAACCGAATGATTGGTCAGATAGACAAAATTATTAATGAATTGGAGACAAGTCAAAAGACAGTGGATGTAAAGCTGGACGGTGGTGATAGTCCTCCTGCTGGGTAAGTGACTTGAGAGCACTGAATGTGTCTCTGACTACTCATCTTCAGTTTTGCTTTTGTTTGATGTGTGACTAGAAAAGAATTAGCAAAGAAGTTGTTCAGAACATTAGGATAATTTAATTTTAAAATAAAGTTAACAAAATTCTGCTGTAGATCTTCTTTCTTCTAAGGTATGTTAAACATGGTTGAAATGAGGAAGGAAAAAGCAGGTATAATTCCCCAGATGCCAGTCCTGAGGGGGTTCTGAAAGTCAGTGTCAATTAGTTTCTTACCATCTTGTTCACACCTGTAGCACTAATGGTGATGCAGGTGAAATCATGCCTTTAGTCATGCTCCTCATGCAGTAGGTTTGCCCTGTGCCATTGATAGAAAAGGTGTGCAACAGTATGGTAAGCATATTCATGTTTGTTGTCCTTTAGTAGTGAATTTGTCAGTGGGGGGAAAAAAACCTGCAATTAAGTCTGTTCTGTCTCTGGAGAGAAATGGGGGAACCGGTCTAATGGAAGTAAGGAGATAATTTTGCATGGTCTCTTTCTGAAAATTTGCTTCATTTCAACTTTAACACACTTGCAGATTTTCAAAGAAGGGTCTTGCCTGATAGTTTCATTGCAAAATTAATTTATCAACACTTATCCAGGCCTTAATGTTGCTGGAGAGCCTTTCAGGCAATCACATGTTGAATGGTCATTTGTCGCATATTACAGGCACTGAAATACTCAAAAACTGTGACTGTAATTCTCACAGTTGGTGATGATGAATGCCATATTAATCTAGTTTATGCTTGCACCATTTTGTGTGATTCATTAAGAGAGCTTCCCAACTCCCATAGAGCATAACACAAAAAAGGATTCAGCTTTTGTTGCTTCCGAACTTTGTTTTTTCGAGTATCCAGTCATTTGTTTCAAATATTGTGTAATAAGATCAAGGCAGCCACATGAATGGTGCTATAGAGACATTGTTGATCAAAACCATCTGAATTTGCAAGTTAAAAATACAATATAGAATCTGCTTGTACTGAATGTAATAGGTGGTTTTGTGGATAATTTTGCAGGTGATTGTGGAAGACTGAAAATTATTAGTTTAAAACTTGTTTAATTACCCAAGGCTTGTTTTTTAACCTTCAAGTTGATGCAGTCATTACGAAGCGATCAAGAGTCATAGAAATTACACAAGTCCAGAACATTGAGTGGCAGCTTGAAAAACACTCCTTGAATAAAAGTCAGTCTATGCCCAGAGATTAGGGCTAGGTATGGAGCTAGGACTATAGAGATAAAGCCCTTCTGTTTAATATTTATTGGGTTCACTGTCTCCTGCATTTCAGCTTGACCTGTGCTGGAAGATGGTTCTTCAAACTAACAACTACATAGGCAAGCAGAGGCTTTAGGTTGCAGAAGACAGACAGCTTTAGCTTCCTGAGATCAGTGAGCAGGCAATGGAAACATGTGAAACCTCCTATTCACGATTTATTCAAGTTTAGTCTATTTCTTGATACGAGCAAATGAAACCTATTTTAATGAAACAGCTAAATTGCTAAAGAGATTAGTTCTCAGCTTTTGTTTTCCTCTGACTTTCATTAATTTTGTGTAGGCCAGCCTCTCTAAATCTAAAAGGATGACAGGTGCCTGGCACGACCTCTTTGGTAAATGGGGTGAAGGGGGCAAAGGGCATTAGATACACAGTCTGGGAAGCACAGAAACTGTGCTAAACTTTATTTCTGGATATCTGTATTTGTGCAGTAAAGCACGTGGAAACCAAAAGCATGAGATTCGAAGAAAAAGGTTCATTTGAAATCTGGTTGCTGATCAGTAACTCATTTTTGCTTTTTCCTGATCAGGATTATAAATTTATAATTAATGTTTTTACAAATGACCTGTAGTGTAGTGACTTTCAGTACTGCCTTTTGTCAACTTTACTCCTTTGGAGTAACTGCTTGCCATGTACAGATTGTGCTTCCTCTCCAGGGAGAATCTCATCAGTATTGCTGAGCTAATTAATGCGATGAAACAAATTCAGAAGATTCCAGAGG
The DNA here is from genome assembly GCA_013400875.1 of Anhinga rufa. Taxonomy (NCBI): domain Eukaryota; kingdom Metazoa; phylum Chordata; class Aves; order Suliformes; family Anhingidae; genus Anhinga; species Anhinga rufa. Next base: position 4,637 of record VZTV01122949.1, read on the forward strand.
AGAAGCTAACTAGGATTGCAGAGGCACTAGATGAAAACAAGGATGGCAAAATTGATATAGATAACGTTGTTAAGGTAAGTGTGTGGACTGCTTGAATTAAATAAGGCTAGCCATCTTTCAAAGATTTTACTTGTTTTGACTGAAATTCCTATTGCTGTCTTTTGCAAGAGTCTCTACTTGATGCCTGTGAGAGTTTTGGTAATATATTTTAAATAGATCTTACAATATACATTAGCATCTTCAGAATTTATATGGCTATTTTGGGGGGAAAAAAACCCAGGATCTTTATCCTGTGTCTGTTACCCACATTATTTTTAAAGCTGTAGGTTTTCCTTTATGCCTATGTCAGGTTCTATAAAATATGGTAATTTTGTTGTGGCTACTTACAAATGGGAGGGAGGATGGAAAGGAGCATTAGAAGAACTACTTTAGGAATATCACTATTAGCCAAATTCTTGACATAATACAAATATACTTTATGTCAACACAAGATAATAGCTTCTCTTGCCTACTTGTATACCTTAGATATTTAATTGAGACCTGTATTTCCTATGCTTGAAAGACACCAGACCATCAGTTGTCCATTAGGTCCTTTGTAAATGACCTGTGTTCTTTGCCTGATTTGTCCTGTTTTCCCATTTTGCAGAACATCTCAGGTTTTCCCTGCATCTCTCTTTGTGTTTCTTTTTTACTTGGTAAATTTAGAGATGTCCTGAAACTTATTTCTTTGCAAGTAATTTTCCTACTCAATATAGAAATAGTGCTTAAACTATGACCAGCTGGAAAATACAGTATCAGCCTTTTGAAGCACATTTTTCCTCTCTACTGAAGCTGCCCCAGTGGTGTTCTCTGTTGCTCTAAACAGCCGTTGTATATTTAGCAACACAGGTAAAAGGTACTACTGAATTCTGCATATAATGCAGAATAATTCTAGGAACTTGAGAAGCTATGCCAAGAATACGTATGTACAAAAAGCTATATAAAGGAATTTTGAATCAGCCGCTAAATTATTTTTTCATTTTGCTTTCTGAAATGCCTACCCCCCTCTACTTTTAAGTTTTTATAAATTTGTGCCTATTTAGAACAGTAGGTCTTTTTGATGAAATTAAACCTATAAAATAAGTATTGTCTCAAATACTGTTTCAGCAGGAACTGAATCTGAGCTTTCCATTGGAACAGATATAATAAATGGGTCTGTTTTTATTAATGCTTTAAAATGTGAGTCTTTGTGTGCTGAGGTCAAATGTTGTAGATCACTCACTTTACATTTTAGCTTTTTTAATACTCTGGATACATTTGAGGCCCTGGTTGTGGTTTGAATTTGTGTTTCGTGTAAGAAAAAAATGCTGTTTTTCTTGAACATAAGAGAACTGATTACTACTTTTGTCTTAACAAATTTATGTCATGAAAATGCTCTAATCATATAAAAACTCAGTGCTGTCTCAAATTCATTTTGTTCATGTAGGTAGTAGAATTGATTGACAAAGAAGATATTGATATTGGCACCAGTCAAGTTGCTGAGATCATGGCGCTGCTTCAGAAAGAAGAAAAACTGGAAGAAAAAGAGAAAGCAAAGGAGAAGCATGATAAAGAAGCTGCAGAAGCAAAGAATTAAGCTTCAGAATCTGAAGCTAATCCCAGTTGTAACCAAAATCTTGTATATCTTTCTGTGTCTAATGGCTACATATTATTGAGCTTTGTGATTATGGGAAGTGTTTTGAGCTGATTCTGGTAGAAAATTGTAGATATGTTTTCTGACATATGGAATGAAATTTCCGTTCATCAAAGTGACTTACTGTCATTCCATACAGATGAAAACAAAATATGCTTCTTTAGCAGTGCTCCTGCCCACAAAATCATGTATTTGCACTCGTTGTGGTACAGTGATCCATTAAACTTGCAAGTTTGCTGCAAAAATTAAGTGTATTTATCATGGAAAAATGTTTCTCATTTATTTTCTTTGAACATTATGTGGGGCCCAACCTTGCTCTGCTTCTACCTTTTAGCTTTTCCAGAATTTAATACAAACTTTCCCTTCTGTCACAATATTACATATTTTGTAATCTGTAAGTGAAGATTCTGTGTCTTCAGTAGTAGCTTTTTTGACTTTTATTTAAGCTAAATATCACAAACGTGTTGCCTCACTGACAGAGAATGTGGTATTCTCATCACTTTTATGAATTCATTTTTTTTTTCTTTTGAAGGGAAAATCAGATTTATTTTTCCCTACAATGGAAACTTCCCATGACGTTTGCTTCTTATGGGTGCCTTGAATTTCTTAAGTCTAGGGAGTAGAGGATGTCACTTCTACTCCAAATTCCATTAATTACTAAAGCATTGGAATCACAGGAGCCTTTAAAATAGTTTCAGAACACAATTTGTCACACAGTAAAGTGAGCTAAAGTGTTTGTCTAAATAGCAAAATGAAAATAATCATAAGGGGAAAATGTCAGTTGTGATCGTTTTGCATATATTTTTTTTAAAATGCAGTTATCTTTGCATGTTTGTTGTTTTTCATCTGATAATTATTTACACCATAACTAGTTCTCTTACCTCTCAATTTTCATCTCAGGTATAAAATCCCTAACCAGGTATAGTCAAAGTACATAAATACTTTCATCTCATGGCCTTGCTTACTGTGCAGTCAACAAGTCATGTCTGGTATTGTCAGTGCTTGGATTACATCATTGGCTTTCTACTTAATTGCTTATGGTTACTGTCTTTAACTGTGTGATTAAATAGTGACAGTAGGTCAAGGTTTATTCATTAATTTCTGTCCTTTATGTAGTAAATTTTTAAGCTTAAAAACTAAAATACCAACTCTAGGGTGTTCCATAATTCCTGGTAGCCTAAATTTTCCACTCTTTCTTAAAATCTGTTGTGAAATACACACAGCGTGACTTGAACCAGCAGGGTTGTGGGTTTTTTCAAATTTTATTTTTATTTTGCACCCACTATTATGAAATATATGAACATTCTTGATTTTTGTGTACACTATAGAGAGCACATCTTACAATGGCACTGTACACAGTGATATTGAGGTGGGCAGTTAGTACTTCATGCTTTTAGTCATAGTTGCATATTTTCATAGAAAATGTTGACTCCCAAGTGTATTTCAGCATAATTCCATGTTCAGTATTTATCTAGATTGGCTAAATTATTTGTAAAAAATTATTTGAAGTTAGTGGAACAAAAAAAGTTTTGACAGTCTCATGGTTTGCATGATGGACCATTGTATTTAGTTGCTTCCAAAGCAAGATGTACAGTACAATTCTAGAAAAAGGTTCAGTTTTTAGTTGAATTATTGAGTTCATATTCTGTACAGTTTGCAAAGAAGGCTGCTTACAGTCAGTAAGATCCTCCTGAGAATTACTGTAATTGTATCTGAAGTGTAAAATTGCTGTGAGAAAGCTGAAATTTCAAATCAGTAAGGTCTTTGTAGTTAATGTACCCCTAAACAAGGGGGCTGTTCTCTTCCTTGTAAATCGAGATTAACTTGGAGACTTCAGCATGAAATTCAGTTTGTAGTTTTTGAAGATAGGACTTCACTAGGTGCTTTTTAGGCCAATACTTATTTTAGGTGAAAATGTAAAAGTAAAACTAATTTCACAAAAATACTATTTAAAAGCTAGTTTTACATTGTATCATTTAAAATTAGAATTAATGGGCTTTGAAGTACGCTAAATTTTGCAGTTGCGTATCTTCAATTTGAAAACAATGTATAACAATCTTACTTGACATTCCTGAAACATGATAAAGATACTCCAAAATTGTCTGCTACCTTTCATGGAATACTGAAAACCTAAGAATTTTATGCACTTGAACGCATACAAGTTTAAAATGGGGAAGTAGCAGGAAAAGCTGTTTTCAAAGATTTATTGATTAAAGTTTTACAGAGCTTTAACTGTCCTTACAGTAAATTATCTGATTTTAGTATTTGGGAGTTTAAGACACTTTGCTGCTGTTCTTTTTTTGGTGTTTACTGTTCACTTAAATTTTCTGTGGATTAAATAAGAAAGGAGCCAAAAATAGCTGATTTTTTTTTTAAAATGAAGAAGTTCCTGATTAAAATAATTGTGATACATTTATTGAGCTTTTTTAGCTTTTGGACTTGTTTTGAAATTTGGCATGTTGTGACATTTTAACAAGATACATAAAATACATTTAAATATCAATCACAAATGTCAGTTTTCCCCCAAAGCATTTAAAGGACATACGCATCAACCATAGCGAAGCATTTTCGCCGGGAATATTTTCCTTCTGATGTTGAAAGTAGGCAAACCCGTGACAGCTGGACTTGAACAATACATGTTCTGCAAGCTTAAAAAGATCAGGAAGCCCTCAGTGAGTCCCATTTACCCGGTTTTGATCCTTCCCGAGCAGCTCTGTCCAGGCGATAGATGACTCCAGCAAATCCGTGGCTTGAGGACTAGCTGCTGGTAACATGCTTTGTTTTCTTTCATATTGACCAAAAAAATCAGAAGCTGCAGTACTTTCAGAGAAAGGATGAGTTCAGAGTGTACAGTAACTGGTCAGAACTTATTCCTGAACGAATATTTAATCAGGAGATGTAAATATTTAAATAATTAAAGGATGTGTGAGATTTTGGTGACCTTGTGACTTACACAGGCAAAGCCTCTAAGCTCAGAGTTAGGTGATTGGTAAGATGGTTGTTGGGGTTGTTTCAGATTCAAGTAAGATCAGATTTTGATTATATCAGGGGAAATAATGTCAAACATACTAAAAGCTTTTAAAAAATCAATTTAGCAACAGAGACAAGAAGTCAAGTAGGATGTCATTTCTTTTTCCCCTTCAAAACAAGCAGGTTATAGGGCCTATTTTATTGAAAAATTTGTTTCCATTTCATGTTAGCTCAAAAGATGGTTTTTGCTGAAATTTTAATCACTGACTGCATGCTGCGAGAGTAAATCTGCCTGCAAGCTAAGTACCAGAAAGCTAATTTCACAGGTAGTTGTCAGCAGGACTGCATGCAGGTAGAGAATATTCCCTTGACAGGATAGTACCTTACACTTATGTCAGCTTTGTCTGGGGGGAAAAAGTTAATACCTTTTATACAACTCCAAAATACTTCTTGTAACTTTTTATCTCCACACCTTGCTAATCATTTAAACTTTAACTACTTCAGCATGTATTTAAATACTTTAAAATGGTTTATATAAAATTATTTGGTGTATTTAATTAAAAGAGTAATTCCATATTCTGTTCTTTGTATGTATTCCAAGTTTTGCTTTTCAGTTGAAGAACTTCAGCCTGTGTTAGAAAATTAAGTTGAAATCATTTGTCTGTGCTCTGAGCATACTGGTCCTGTGTTTGCCATAATGCAGTATAAAATTTTTAAGTTAATTTGAGCTTGTGTCCTTTGTTTAGTTATAATAAATGTATCATTTTGAAACCCAGTCTCTCCATTATTTTTCTGTTGCTTTTGATTGTTTAGTGTTGTCGTGGTTTA
>VZTV01122969.1:0-11042 GCA_013400875.1 Anhinga rufa
CAAAACAAAACAAAAAACAACCTGCCTTGGGGTGTGAATTCTCCCAGCATCTGTGTCCAAGCTAAGGTCCTTGCACTGGGGTCCAGCCTCAGGGCAGGAGAAGAGCCTGCTGCCAGCTTGGGCTGGACATTTTAGAGACTTATTTGAGGCTCTTTGTCATGTGCTATGGACCCATCTGCTGAGCTCCCTCTGCCCTAGGTAGCGAGGTGGCTGGTGGGGTTCACCCTGCGCCGCTGCTCCCAGTACCCGCCAGCAAAGGCACAGCTTCCCCCAGCGATGCTCTGCAAACCGGAGCAGCTGTGCTTACACTGCCCTGGGCGAGCAGAAGGTAACATTTATAAATTCAGTGGTCTTAAGCTTAAAAAAAAAAAAGTGTTTTTATTTTATCTGATCTTTTATTTTAAAAAAGTTTCTCTGTCTCACTTTCTTTGCATCCTTTAAAACTTATCCCTGGACTCCAGGCTAAGGAACAAAAAAAGCCCCGATTTAAATCTGGATATCTCACAGAATATTTGCATCTTTAAACCTTACTTCTTGATCCCCAGAGGTTGATCTTACAGACAAATCTAGTGCTGTTGAGTAAAGCTCATTAGTAAGAGCTAACTGCTAGAATGAGCAGCAGGGACACAGATAGCACAGATAGTTAAAGTGTTGTCACTAGGTTTCAGAGTTAATCCTGTTGAGAAGTTCCCCTCTTAACTCTGAGCTGGGGTTCTGCACATCCAGGGGGGCTAGAGACACTGCTATTGATTCTTAGGATTATTAGGGGATGGCTGAGACTCCATCCCTCTGCCAGTGGACGTGTGACCTGTGGTACCTCATTGCGGAAAGCAGGAGCAGCAGCAGTGGGACTGGGCTGCTGCTGACCCTCCTCCTCATCACGTCTGCACCGTGCCCAGGCAGCATGTGGTCTCTGCCATCCCTTGGCATGGACGAGGTCTGAGCTGTTGCAGGCGGCTCTTGCCCTGGTCCCAGGGCCAGAAGGGGGACTACGCACCCCGTGGAGCAGCATGCTGCTGCTGTATTTACATTCCAGTGTAAATTGGCTTCTTCTCTTGTCTCTCATGCGTCCTGTCCCTGTCCCCTCCTGCTGTGCGTTCCCCCAGCTGCTGCAGCCCCTCCGTCTGGTTGAAATATCCTTTAATCGTGAGCTCATGTCTTCCAGCCACAGCAGAAAGGGAACATCAGCCTGGGGACAGGGGAAAACTCAAGCATGCCCAGCCAGGGCCCCCCAGCCAGTGCCCCATGCCCCCCACATGCTGTGCTCCAGCATGGTCCTTAGTGCCTGGGGGGGTGCACAGGGTGGGACCAGCACATACCCCCTGCTCACCCTCAGCCCAAAGGCACATCATCCCCATCACCCAGGTTTAGCAGGGGCATCAGGGGGCATCGGGACGTGTCTCACAGGACATCACCCCATGCGGATGTGCCCCCTGCTCATGCAGCCCCACTGAGTGTTCAGGTGCCTGTGAGACATGAAGGGAGGCATCATCCCGAGGCTGAAGGACCCTCTCCAGCTGCAGGAGGGGGCTGGAGGAGCGGAAAGCAGGCTCACCCAGCCGTCTTTCATTTAATGAACAAACACACAAAGACCTGGAAGCAATAAATCCAGAGCTTGGACTACAAAACCAAACACGGCTGCAGCTCCCCCTTGGAACGGGGGAGCGAGAGGAAGAGGATGGCCACAAAGCCAGCCAGAGAGTACAGGCACCGTATCCCTTCCTGCAAATCCCCCTGGCAGTGGGACTGTCTGCTGAGCAACCTGATCAGGGGTTTTCTGGCCAAAAATACGGCCCAAAAAAGCTGGCTCCACTGGTTCTTTTGGGCTGTCAGTCACTGTGCCAGAGGGATGCACAGAGCATCCTTGGAAGCAGCCTGGATTGGCAGGTCTCAGGGAGAGCAGCCATCCCTCACCCTCCTGGGAACAGTGAGAGCATAGCCCAGAGGTGCGGAGGGTACAGGGGGAGGACGTGTACCCTCCAGGACTAAGGCATCGCCTGCACCCCATGCCTGTGCAGGCAGCCAGAGCCCCTTCAGGGGTGTCGGGCCATGCATGCTGTGCCGGCGACACTGGGCTGCCCCAGCAGTGATGCTGTGGGATGGGGTTTCCACAAGCTGCTCTGCCTGGCAGGGCCCTGCCTGCACGGGGGCCCCCAGCCAGGCGTCCCCCGGCCTGGGTGCTGCCTACCTACATGTGCAGAGTGGCACGGGATGGCCAGGATCATTCCTCACCTCCCAGTGCCCCGCAGAAAAAAAGCTGGGAGCTGCCAGACCCCGCTGCTGCAGGCTCCTGTCGGGTTTCCCCAGCCCGGCTATCTCCCTCCTGCTGCCAAACACCCCCTTTCCCACTCCCTGCCTTGCACCAGGAGCTGAGCTTTCGTGTTGCTGTGTGGGCCCTGCAGAGACCCTCGGGCTCACCGCTGCCTTCCCGCGCAGCATGACCTGTGCAGCTGCAAGGACGGGTGTGCACTCAGGCCATTGGGATTGCCCCCAAGCCAATACAGCTCACTTTGGGAAGCCCTGATCCCCATGCAGAAGGGGACATCACACCCCAGAGCCTTGGGGAGTCCCACTGACACTGGGCTGGAGACCTGGGGAGGAGGATGAGGATGGAGTGCCAACAGCACGACTGATGGGCAATAGAAGCCATAAGTGGGATCCCTGGCCAAGCTCCCACACCTCCCCATGGCCACCCCGCAGTACTCCTAGCTTTCCCCTTGTCCCTGCCAGGTGTGAGGGCAGGCTGGGCCCACAGCCTCCCTCCCCAGGACCCCACTCACCTCGCTGCCAGCCCCCCTGGGGGACCTGGGCATCTCCCCTCGCAGCTGGGGAAGCCGCAGCAGTGTCGGAGCCACCTTCTCCTTCCAGCGCTCCTGCAAACTGCTATTTGTAAAACAAAGGTGAAAATATCAAATCAAATGGATGAGTCAGAGGAGAAGTTAAAAAAAGAGGAGTGCAGGGAGGGGGAGAAGCAGGATCTCCATCTCTCCTCCCACCTGCCAGCAGGCAGGAAAGCAGGCAGCATGCCTCGCCTGCTCGGCAGCCCATCACCGCTTCAAAGTGGGTGCAGATAGGATCTAGCAGCCAGAGACAGCACCGAGCAAGCGCTTAGCAGAATGGAGATGGCTCCCGATAAGGCAACGTGTGAACTCCTAGGTTTAAATTAACTAATGACTTCAGATGCTGCCGATAGTCTGCAGGGGATGGGTAGGAGTGATTTATGGGGGAAGATTAATCAGACTAATTAGGCCAGCCTCACCACTTAGGAGTTTCCCAGCTGGGCCAGGGGCTGTGCCAGGGATGATCTGCTGTGCCCTAGCCCAGTGGGAAGGAATAAGGAGCAACCCCAGCTCCCCCGCGCAGCCATGGGCACCCTGGCAGCCTCCATCCCCGGAAGCATTGATGCCACATGCATGAGCATGGGGGATCTCACCATGCACCCCGGCCATCGCCCACAGCTGCCCACTGTTGAGTGCAAACACTGGATGCCCATGGGCTCTCTCCTGCTTCATGACCTGCACCTCCCCACTCTCCCCAGCCAGCATGGGGAAGGGGGGGGCCAGGCCTCTGCTGAGCCCATGCCGGACTGCTTTATGGCCACTGTAAATTACAGCCCAGCTTCCTACCCGAACTAAGTGCCTCTCGTCTCCTAGGCGCTTTTCCTATTAGCAGATCATTTTTATTGTTCCTCAACAACGTCTGCTGCTGTTAAAATGCAAAGCCAGGGCACGTGCATGGCTCGGCTCGACTCTGCTCTGCGCTTACCTGCTGGCAGGGGCACAGGGAGGGACATGCCCACCACCCATCTGCCCCTCACGCTGCTCCCTACAGCCACCAGGCACCACGGCTGCCAGGTCTCCAGGGGGAGTGCAAGGTCAATGGGACTTGTACCAAGGCTCTTCCAAATCCCAGTTACATAGACCCCAAAAACCAGTGATTTCCAGTGGCTGGTCAAGCACTGAGCTCAGCCCCATGCTGCACTGACTCCCTTCTCCCACGTGTAACAAGTTGCCATGATCTCAGCCAGGAGAACCTTTTTATCACGTTATGGGAAAGCACTTGCAGCTCTCTTTTCCAGAAGCCCTGGCTATAATAAAAAGGCCTCCTTGGGCTTCAAAGCGGGAGGATTTTCATTGCTTCCTGGGCTGAGAACAAAGCACTATTGAGCATGGCCAACAGTTGTTGTCTCTGTCCCTTGATGTGCATCAACTGTCCCATCCTTGGGGCTCAGCAGTGGCACAGAGGGTGGGGTTCACGGCAAACTGCAAGGTGGTATGAATGGAGAAGGGTTCATCCTGCCCTCGGGCTGAACCAGGAGAACTCCAAGACATCTTTGCCTCTTGAATCACCCGGGTTTCACCACAAGCTGCCGGGGTGGCCATAGGCAAGGCGAGAGGAACGCTGGTGGCCTGACCCAGGGGCTGGCATCACCTCCCCACCCACTTGGTACCTGTGAGACAGGGAGCTGCTGCCACAGTGAATAACGTGGTTTTCAGCAGGGATTGTGTGCATGACTGTGTGAATAACACAGTTAGAAGTACCATGAAACCAGCTGTTTTCATGTTAAAATGGAAATTTAATAGAGTGACAAGCAGGAGCTACGCGAGATGCAGCGCAGGCTTCCCCCAAGAGCCCCCATGAGCTGCAGCTTAATGCTGGCTGTGAGCTCCCCAGAGTGCCTGAAGCTCAGCCCTGGTGCAATGCTTGCCCGGAGCCATGCAGGGAAGCATGGGGGGCTTCCTGCCCCTCGCTCTGGGGTGCCCACAGGGAGCCGGAGCCCTGCTTTCAGCCTGCCACCTCCAGCACTGTGATATACCTGGGACAGACAGGCAGTTGGGGACATTTCCCAGACCCCTTCAGAGAAACAGAAGTTCCTTGTCAGTGCTATTGGCTTGGGGCTCCTGGGCCCTTCCCTGCCCACAGCTGGGGACGGCTCTGGCTGGCACAGTGCCACCAGTCCCATCTGCTGGAAATGGGGTTTTGGGGGAAGGAACTGCTGCTCTCCCCATGGCTCCTTCTATCTCTCATGCAATGCAAAAAGCCAGGCCAAGCGGGGCTGCAATGCTCCTGTGAGCCCCAGCCTGCTCCCTGCATCCTGTGCCGCCAGCCCACGCTCCAGTCCCACCACCTCGCCCCACTTCCCTGGGAAACAAAAGACCTCCATGTTTGCGCAGAGTCAGAGGCAGGAAAGTTCACATGGAAAAGAAAAAGAAAAATAAAAAGCAAATAAAAATCAGAGGAAACAATCTGCACCATGCTGCACCCCAACGCTGCGCTGCTGCGGCCACCCGTGACCTGCTCGAGCAATGCACAACGTCATTCGCAAGCAATTACTCACTGCACAATATTTCTATTTCCCCAAACCATTAATGAATTATTTAGGCATCTCTAGCAGTTACATGGAGGATGATCAACTGCTGTTCATCCCGGACTGTTGGCGCGGGCTGCCTCAGTGCCTGCTGGGGAGCAGCTTTTGCAAAAAGCATCCCCATGACGCTCTGTGCCCGAGCACAGGCACAGCGCCGCAGAGCTCACCGCCGTACTGCCAACAGGGCAAAATAATGCCGGCTCTCTCTGCGATGGCTATCCAACCAGGAGTAGGAGCTTTCTGCAGAGCTGGGAGTGAAGTTCACCTGCTCTGTCTCTGCCACCTCCCCCCAGCACTTTCCTCCCTCCTCCTCCACCTCTCTGCGACGTGCTCCAGGCACCTGTCTGGTGCCAAAACCATTGAGAAATTCGGCACTGATTTGTAACACGTGAAGGTAATCCACCACTGGAACAAACCACCACGTCAAGTCACGGGCTAACCTTGGCTATCTGCTAATGAACACAGGGCTGGTACATCTAAAAGCTGTGGAGAAAGCCTGGGCTGCGGCTAGCGGGCGTGCAGCCGCCTGATGGGAGAGCTCCAGCTGCTGCTGACTGCAGCCATGAAACTTCACAAAGGTAAAGCTGATCCCTGACAAAACAGTCCCCTCCAACACAGGTGTGGGTTCAAGGTGTCTCACTGAGTCAGCCCAGCTTCCCTATGCAAGGTACCACTCAGCTTCCTGCGCTAGGGCTAATGGGCGCAAGCTGAAGGCTCCTGAACCCAGGCAAGCCCTGGCCAAGGTTTTCCTGACTACTCCAAGAAGCATCTTTAATCCTGCAGATAAATGCACCAAACACAGAGCAACACAGGGATAAAAGTACTCGCTAAGAAAACTTCAGAAGGACACAAGTCCTTTCATATAATCACTTTTCCCTGTTGGAAGGGCACACGGTGAGGAAGGACTGCTGCCACTCCAGTGCTGGGTAATGCTCTGGAGGTGAGTGTGGGACCTCCGGCTTGCCTGGTTGCTGGAGGACTGGGGAGCCAGTGCTGGCCTGCAGCATGGGGAGGCTGCAGGGCTCTCTGCCCCGGAGCTAAGGAAGAAGGCTATGTTTTAAAGCCAGAATCCCTAGTAAGGGATGGGAAGTCCTGCTCCTGGCTCTCCCTTTCCCGTCAGTACAGCTGGCAGATTGCTGGTGCTGGGGGAGATGCTGGCCCCGTGGAATGACAGAGGAGCCCCTGGGGCTTTCAGCTTATTGGTAAAACCTCCTCATCCCTTCCCTGCCTTGCTCCTCCCCATGCTCTCACGCTGAGTTTACAACCTCCGCTGCAAACCCGTCTTCGGGCTCATCCTGGCCGGGTTCCAGGCTGTGCAGGGGCCCTGGTGGGGGTCAGCTTCGCTGGCTGCTGTGGACCCCACCCCCGGAGAGGCCAGCATCCCTCCCAGTGGCCCCCAGCCCGCTTGGCCACAGGTCTCTCCCAACACCTTACCCTCTCCCCAGATCAGTCCCCTGTGTGGCTTCACTCACAGGCAAAGGCTCCCACCGCCACTGGCCTCTGCCTGGTGGGGCAAAGCTCCCAGTCACTTGCAGCTGATCACAACACCCTTCTCAGACCTGGGGACCATCACCAGGCTCCTCTGCTCCCAGCTCCTGAATAATGTCCAAATCCTCTTACTCATGGCTTTACAGCTGCCTAATGTCTCCTCTATCCCCACCCCAGCCTGCCTGGTTCACAACATCCCCAGCACACCCACCTACCTGGCAGCATCTTCTTTTGTCCCCATCCCCATGGGGATGCATAGGCTATTCCAAGACAAACATTTTCCTCTTTGGGGGCCTTTTCTGGTGTTCCCTGCCCCAGGCAGCCCCTGTGACCACCCCACCAGGCCCTCAGCCCCAGCCGGGCAGGCAGCATCAGCAGGGGTAAGCCCCATGACCAGGGGCACCCCAGCACCCTACGAGCCTGGCATGCTCCTGGTCCAAGGCACCCAGTCGGTCTTTTACCTTCTGAATGATTTCCACTATGCCAAGGGGTAGGGCAGAAAGAGCTGAGGGGTGCAGGTAAGGATGGAGCAGGGATCCATGCAGTACCTGAGGCTGGACACTGGCACCTGGACGCTCAGCTGCTGTGATTTCTACAGGACAGTCCCCTGCCCAGTGGAAGCACTCAGGCCGCTTTGGCTGCTGCTGAATTTGGTGGAGCACGTCACCTGGGCTTGATGGTTTGGACAATTAGACCTTTTCTGCAGTGCTCGGCTCCCCCCTTGCTGGTCCTTCTGATGTCTCAGCAATGAAAGCAGAGATGAGATCCAGAGGGAGGTACCCCCCATAAGCGAGAGGGAACTCACAGACAGCACTGCAGTTCTGGCTTCCCCTCCTTCGCCCCCAGCCCCGCCATGCATCGTGCAGCTCTTCGCCTGCAGCGGGGCCTCAAACCAGAGAAACACTCACTTTTTTTTTGTCAGGGCTGGTCTCCTGATGTTTATTTCCCTTTGCCGTGTGAGCAATTTCCCCTTCCCACACAGGGAGCAGCGGCCCATAGCCGTATCAAACGTGGCCGCGGGGATGGGGCCAGCCCTTCCCCGTGCCGGCAGAGCCAGGCAGGGACGAGCGCCGGCGCGGCCGTATCTCATCCACCGGCATGCAGCACGCTGCCGCGCCTGCAGGAAACATATGTCACCGGTTAAACAGATCGTGAAAGCTTCAATCACTTCCTTATGGCAGAGCCGGGCTGAACTCATACCAACAGCCAACGTCTCCTGCACCTTTTCCCACAAGCAGGACTGGCCCTCGCCCCCACGGGGTGCTCCCCTGCCTCGGTGCTCCCCTCACCCCACGGAGATGGGGCAGCCCCGTAGGGAGCTATGAAACACCATCCAGAAAGACAAACTGGTTCTTGTCAGCACCTTGTTACCTCCCCAAGACGCTCCCCTCTGCCTGCAAGCCTGCCCTGCAGGGAGCTCAGGGGTGGAGAAAGCCTCCCCCAAATGCATGGTCCATCCCCAGGCTCCCCCCAGTAAATAATGCCCAGAGCCTCATACAGAGCCGCTGTGGTCGGGGCACCCTGCGCCTGCTGGCAGCACACGGCCAGAGCCCAGTAACAGCCTCGCTGGTCCCCAACCCCTCTCTGTCCCCTAGGGCAACCTTGCAGGACCTCGGCACATTCTGTGGGCATGGGCTGTGTGTGGAGGAAGGGGGACCCCCAGTTCTGCCTGTCCCCAAGGAGCTTCATGCAAAGCTTTCTTGGGGTGTCTCCCGGGGATTAGCAGCATTTCCTGGAGCAATCTGCTCCGCAGGGATGTTAATCATACACTCTCCTGCTCCACTGGTGGGGTTATGAAAGCTCCCAGTGCCAATAAAGCAGGCGGCCACGGCCACCCCCCCACTCCATCCCCCACAGCAGGCCTGCCCCCACACAGGACGCCTGCCCAGGCAGGTCCCTCCTCCCGCAGACGTGGGTAGGTGTTGGTGAGACAATGCATCATCACGGCATCTCCGCCATTACGCTCAGCTTTCTCCCGTGGGCTGCAAGTTGCTTTTTTTGGAAGAGAGGCAAACAGAAAAGCTCACGTGGGCTTTGGTGATGAGACTGGCGGCTGCTGTCAGAGCCCAGCAGCAGGGAGAGGTTGGCCCACAAGGCCAGCCTGGCCATGGGTGCTGTTGTGATGGCAGATCACATGCCAAAGATCTCCCCTGGCGTCTCTGCTGCCACCCTGCCTTACTCAGGGGTGCTACAGCTCCCCCTGCCTCCCCGCAGCCTCTGGCCACCTCCGCAGCACCAGTCCCCCAGGACAGAGGGGAGCACTTGACAATAACATCTTCCTTATGTGCCTGAAACAGCAGCCAAAATCTCTGGCCTTTCCTGGGATTGCATTTCAGTGAAATCCCCGCGCCCTCACAAAAGGGCAGAGCAAGACAACAGTGTTATTTCTGCAAATGCAAACACCCACAGAGATCCCTGCCTGCTCTGGGCACTGGAGACGAAGGCAGGTAGGCTGGTGCCACGTCTATGTGGTTCCCACCTCCCCAAGCTCTGCTCACCGAGATGTCACCTCCTGTAACAGCCAGTTTGCTTGAGACAGTTCTCCTGCCTCCCTGCTCGGAAGCAGCATCAGTCCCAGCACTGCACTGCCGAGAGCAGCGCCCGCTCGTCAGCTCCGGCTCCTCACTGCGGGATTGTGTTTGTTTTGCAATCCAGCTCTTCCTCCATCTCTTCTCTGCACAGCTGTTTTCCTTAGCTTCTCCACCATGGCAGCCAGCTGGGACATCCCTTCTGCTTGTGAAGGACAAGGACCAAATCTCTGCTTGGTCTTACCGGTGTGATCTGCCCAGGTGCCTCTCCCCCAGGACTGTGTGCTGTGTTGGCAGCCCCGGTTGTGTCAGTATTGGCAAATCCAATCCCAGCCAGAGCGGTGCCTCCTGCCAGCTCATTAACGAAGGGAGTACATAACAGAAACCTCCCTACCCACCCCTGCAAGCCATCTCTGGGATGCTCTCCTCGCTTAGTTGCTTTCTAACGCATGTGGCGGCAAGCCAGTCTCCCGCATGGCCACAGCCTTGTGTGAATGATGGGAGCCATCACAGCTCTGCCAGATCCTGTGCCTGCCCCAGGCAAGAGGCAGGGTGGCTGCAGCCCTCTTCCACTCCCACACACCCATCCCAGACCCCAAAATCCTTGGGGTGGGGTTTGTCTCCCACCCATGCCTGCTGCTTTGCTGGTGGCTGAGCAAGTGCTGCACAAGCCAGGGCAGCAGCACCCAGCCCACGGCTGGCCATGTCCCCAGAGCAGCCACCTTCCCCAGCAGGAAGGCTTTGGTGGAGGATCATGCAAAGGCACAAGATAGTTCATGCAGCCAGTTCCTGCCACCTTGATCGGCATTCCCAAGGAACACACCTTTACTCTGGTTTATATGCTCCCTTTTATTTCCAGTGCCTGGGAGCCTTCTCCCCACCACAGTACCTCTTACCTATCGGGGTCGAATGCCCAGCTCCACAGGTAATTTGCACAAATTACAAATGAAACACAAATTAAACAGTTTTAAGGGGAAGAGGAGACGCAGACTCACTACCCATACACATTTCATTACGTGCTCTATGACCTGCTCAAACCACATAGCTCCTCATGGTTGTAAATACTTCCATTGCTTGTTCCCAGCCTGCGCCTCCAAAAGCCTTTTTTGGGGGGGCCAGATCCTCCATCCCTCCCCTTCCCACAGCTCCAGTCCCTGGAATTTACCAACACTTAAAAATATTTTACGCATCCCTGTAAAATCATACACATTTAAAGCCAGTTAAGGCCTGAATTATGTTTTAAGATGTTGTCCAATTTGTAAGCATCATAAAAACATGAAATAAGTTATCTTAGAAATAACCACAGGGAAATTGCAGTCCCAACTTGCAGCCAAGGAGGCTGTGACCTGGGTGCACGAACAAACAGCTCTCCCCGTGACTAACGCAGCCAGCGAGCAGGAGGGCTGCTGGGGCTTTCAGGGGCTGTATTTCAGCCATCAAATTTGCCGTAACCCTGGGCAGTTTTAGAGCAATCATTACGTAGCTTGCCTCCTACCACAAGAGCTTGGTTTTCCTCCATGCATCGGCACCAGCAAGCTTGTCACTAGCACCAGCAGAGCCGAGTCACACTGCACCAGGAAGCCCCATGGGTGCTAGGTGCTGCCAGGCAGCAGCAGTGAGGGATGGGATGGGGAGCTGAGGAGGTGGGTGCCAGGACC
>VZTV01122972.1:0-19307 GCA_013400875.1 Anhinga rufa
ACATAAAGGGATTTTGTTCCTTATAAGGACAATAATAAGAACTACAAACATCTTCCCTCACATTGGTAGGAAGACTTGGCTATAAATGAAACATAACATTAGTTTTCTAAAATTCCCTAAAGCCATTTTTGTAGACAAAAGCAGATTTGGTACCAGGCTAAAAAATAAAAAAAACCAGAACAAGTCAACCAGCCAAACAAAAAATTAAATTGCTGTCTAATAATACTCTGCAAAGATTTTAATAACATTTATGAAATGAGTTTAAAGTACAAAAAACTAGGAAAAAAACAATCTGATAGATTAAATGACTATCAGTGTCTTTAAAATTAATTCCTTTACCATTAAGGAAACTCTAAAGCTTAAGAATATCTTAATATTAAGAATTTTGAGAATGGAATGATAGGATGAAGAGGGGAACAAGAAACTTGTGGAGATTTCATTCAAGTTGTCAAACTCAAGCTGCACATTACTTAAATGTTACAATTCATGTTGTGTATTTGATAAATGAAAAAACAAGTCATGACCATGTTCTACCTGGTTCCCTACCAGCAGCTCTCTCTTGTGTTATTTTTGCTCTACAGCAGATCAGTATTTAGCTAGCTGTTCACCCTGTAAGATTTCATAAAGAGAGAGATATATTGCATAGACATATTAATCATATATCTTATATTTTAGTGACAGAGTAACTGGAAACAAGATTTTAGTTTAGTAAAAGATAAAGTTAAGGCTCAGGTTTTACCCACACAGACAACTTTACCTGTGCAACACAAATCAGGTATCAGTGAGGCAAGGAAAATTTGCATTCTGAAAGAACAAGAAAATACTTACATACAAGAAAGAGTGCCTAAGCATTTGGATACATTATTCTCCCAGCTTTATAGTTGAATTTAAAATTAGGAAAGTAGGGGGAAAAGGATCTGAACATTACTTTCAGAGTCTGATCTCTCAAAAAAAGCCTCTGGAATTGTACTTTTAAAGGACTAAGATTGATTTAAATCTTGCTGTGTTGTATACTTTGTGTATTTGTTCAAGTAAAATGAAAAAGGATGAAAAATTGAACTAACTGCTGTAGAAAAGGTTTACTCATCATCTGTTAGAGCTTTGAAACCCCATTTTGACAAGACAGTTATTCTGTGCAAACAAACAGCGTGTTGTGAAAAGAAGGAAAGCAAGGAAATGCAAAAGCTGTGCAATACCACTTCTCTATGGTACTGGATGTTTCTGGTGTCAGCTTAGATTTTCCTAAACCAACTCTTTACAATGAGAAACTGTGCTGGTCATATTAAGACAGGACTGCTGTGCACATTGATATATGCTCAGTTACTACAAAGATGTTTCACCCATTGGAACAAATATGTCTCTTATTTGCATTCAGGAAGAGCAACTGTTTCTCATGCATATTGAGACTTTTAACTCTGGTAATACTACATTGCAATTCTCCAAATGTTTGTTTTATTCTTAATGTAAAAATAGCTACCAAAAATATTTGAATTAATGAGATCAAATCCATAAATATGAATTTATGGAATTCAAATTTCTATAATTTAAATTTTAGAAACTATGCTTAAAGAGCCTGTGGGTAGGTGGGTGTCTTATTTTAGCTAAGATTATGCTTTTAGCCAGTGTCAATATCAAAGTACTCATTACAATTCATTTTAAGACATTCATTGATAAAAAGTGTGTCCTACTGACTGCTATGACAGCTTTGGTAGAACAAGTATGGTATAAAAGAGACGGTAAGTGATCCACAGTTCTTCTGAGGGCTATGCTTATTCTTCCAAAACAGAGATAGTTAAAGCTTTCTTTTTCTTTTTAGAGTGGATCTCTGCCCAGCTCAGGCTGCACTGTGGGACAGAAGTTGCACTGGTGCCTAGAATCAAGCCATCCACTTTCCATACTGCCACACAGAAGATTTTTGAACAATGATAGTTTTTAGCATATCAATTTCTTTAAATGGAGGTAGCGTAGATTTAAGTCTTGACTAAATCTGGGTGGTTTTTTTCTAAGGGTTACTACAACGAATTAGGATCAAAATCAGAACGACATCAGGTAGGGAAAAAAATTCTTAAACACATAGACATTTTGTTAAAATTTTTATTTTGAGGTCTCAGGATCACAGATTATATTCATCCCTGAGAAAGGATCACCTTTAAACTGTACCTCAGCAGCTATTAGTCTCATTGTTCTTAAATGCCACTGTTAATAGAGACTCCACAGCCTCCCTCAGCAAGTCTATGCCTGTGCTTGGCTGTACGTTCTAACACAAAGTATTTCCTGACGTCTAAGCTCAGTTCCTTATCACAGTTAAAGGCCATCACTTCTGACCTATTCCCAGTAGAGCACAAAAGCAGCCCATTACTTTGTTGTTTGCACAACCTTCTACATGCTTGAAGATGCTCTCCCCTCAGTCTGCTGCTGTCTTTATTTAACAACTTCATTTCCTTTAACCATCCCAAATAAGAAAAATTTTCTAGGCCTCTGACCTTTCTCATTACTGCTGGCTGGATTCTCTGCCACTTGTTCAAGCCTTGCCTGAAGTGCATCACCCCACCTTAGGTGACATAAAGTCTGAGTTAAAGCATTGCTAGAAGTTAAAGTATTTGAGCTACATATGACTTATTTTTATACCTGCCAGTGTAATAAGTATTATATTGTTATATAAGTTTTTGCAACGCTATATGACACAGCAGGGAGGACTGAAGTAAAATGTCAGAAAACCAAAACCAATGAAAACCAAAATAATTGAAATTGGTATTGACAACCTGGAGCTGTGAAAAAAGCAAGACGACATTTGATGGGAGGAAGTACAACATAGTACATTTAAACAGGAATAATCAACTATATAAAATACAAAAAAAAATCTGCCTCAGTAGCAGCTCTGCACCATCTTCTAACACATGAAAAATTGCTCCACGGACAGTAGTGAAACACTGAACTTGATTATATGGGGACATTATGGAGTGTCCTTCACCAGAGACTTGTAGGAGCAGATTAGACAAACTTTTGTCAAAAATAAGCAAGGTAGCAGGCACTACCCCAGCTTGGGAAAGAGGGGTGGGTTAAATCCAGATCCTTCCAGCCCCTTGTTTCCTAACCGCATTCCAGACGTTGACAGTCTGCTGTTAATTACATCCCTGCCATATAAAGGGTTTGTATCCTCCCCTCATTACCTGCCTAGTTAATATCAGTATTCCCTATTCTGTTGCACAGATGAAAATATTGCATATATCCAGCCCCAGGACTGACCCCTGGAGAATCCCATTAGATCAGTTCTTCCAATTTGATCATAAACTGCTGGTAACTACTGTGACTGTGTTTTCCCAACCAGCCACATGTCTGCCTTGTGGTAGATACATCTAGGCTGTGTTTCTTGGCTGTTCTGGAGATTGCCATCTGAGGCAATATCAGAAGGTTTGTTAAAGGCACGTTATTTATAACTGCCTCTCTCTTCTCTATTCCATGATGTCACAGGAGGTAAGTAGGTTGGTTTCATATGATTTATTCTTTCAAAAGATGTTTCCTGTTCTTGATAAACAGGTCACTTATTTGTATTTCTCTGCGTTCAGAAGTTAAATTGATTGCTCAGTGATTCTCTGTGCCCTCGTTCTCCCCTCTTGGTTCTCAGCTTCTTTCCTCTTTTCTCTTTAAAAACCATGATTATGGTTGTCCTTTCCCATCTTCTGGAACCTCATTCACCCTCCGTGCCATCTTGAAGCAGCAGGGACAGCCTCAGCTACCTCGTTAAGTATTCCAGGGTGAGTTTCATCAGGCCCTGCCAATTCACAAGCATCTCTAACCTGTTTTTTCTGACGCTAGTTAGAGCACTTACCCATCTGTCACTGATGTTCATTGTGTTAGCCATCTGGCCACATTTATCCTGGTTAGTGAAACTGAAGCAAAAAAGGCACTTAAACACTCCAGTTTTCCAAATATCCAGTCAGAGTTTTGTCTTCTCATTGGGATTTGTTCCGTACTTCCTTTTCATAGCAATGCAATTTTAGAATGTTTTTTGTTATTTTGTTCTCATGTTTGTGTTGACTCCAGCAAGCCATGGCATTTTCTATTTTGTTCCTATGTGCCAGGATAGTATTCTTCCTTCCTTTCTCTTTTTTTTTTTTGTGAGTAAAATAACCCAATCCTTCAATGCTAAATAGTAACCCAAAGCAAATGAAGGGGCAAAAAAGGATTTCTGGAAAGCCGGATGACCCCAACACCATGTTTTTAGCAGAACAAGTTAAATAAAAGAATCCAGGTTAACATAAAAAATATTTTTCAGGTCTATTTGTTTGCTTTGCCAAAAATAAACAAGTAAACAACAAACAAATAGAGAAATATCAGGCTTTCCCAATAGAGCTTTTTCAAAAAGAACAACAGTTTTTTGGGGGACCATGAAACTGAATTGCAAGTTGTCTGTTTACCTCTGGTGCTTCTAGTAACCCTCAGTCCCAAAGCCCAGAGGTTACTAGTACAGAAATCAAGTTCCTTTTCACATGTACAGTCATACAGGCAAATAAAATTTGTACACCAGTCCATAAAAACTTGTCTCATACAGCCGTGTCAACTGCTGCTTTCTTAGAGTCAAAGCAAGGAGCTTTTTCTGCACATTTATAATAGCAGCTAATATTTGGATTTTTTTAGTCTGCAGAGCCCTTAATCATCACCACAATGCAAACAACCAAGCCTGATAAAGTGTCACTGGAAATACAATTTTCTAACAATGCATCTTTGACTATAGCCACCTTCTCAGAAAATGGCTTGAGGAAGAGTAATATCTCAAAAAACAATGTAAGACATTTTACAGATAGGAGTTAAGGACTGGTAATTCCTCAGCATTTGAAAGGAAAGAAGGCTCATACATAGACAATAAGCAGATCTGAAGAAGGCCCCCTGCTCTTACTGTGGAAAGCTAGGCAGGCTAAAGGAATGATCAGAGGATTAGGAAGGTTCCTAAAGTTTCATGAGTTCATAAATTTATTGGGTCCCAAAGCATATCTTAGTTCCAATATTAAGTATTTGCTGAAGTGGATCATGTTTACCTTTACATCATAAGTCTCCTGAAGTCTCTGAATTATGACCGAACACCTCTAAAACATCTGGTTTTGTTTGCCCATGAGCTATTGTTCTTGATATCAGTCATCCCCTGGACTGAAATCAATCAACCTTCAAAACTGTAGGTTCAAAAGGTGTATTCCATTTTTTTAAAGTTTATAAATCAAATGCATTTTGATTTTGATGTGGGAACATACTTAAAGCAATCTGACCTTATCAATGAAAAAATACTTAGCAACAAACTTAGAACAGTTTCTTCTCCAGAATTAATAAGACTTGATTCAGAGGAAATTCAGAGGTACATTCATCCCATCTTTCAGATCCACCCACATTTTCCTTTCCAACAAATAACAATATACTTTCCTCACAGCTTCACAAGAATCCTCCTTTGGGTCCTGCTGTATCTCCATCAGTTTATCCCACCAAAAGGGTAGCAGGGAAGACCCACATTTACTTCTCCAAGTGTCAGGACCCTAACCATAAAACCCTGCCTCTCCAAACCCTGGGGGCTTGGCTGCCTCAGGGCAAGGCCAGCTCTCACATGGTGCAGCTGGGTGGCCTTGCAGCAGGCTGCTGTGAAAAGAGCCCTCAGAGAGACCTCTTGGGGCCTTCCCTACTATTACTTCCAACGTGCATTTAAGCTCAGGTCCTCACCTGTGTGGTCCCTACTTGAGCTTCATTGCAGTCTGGCCAGGTACTGCCTGATGTGGACCACTGACTTGCCTCTCTGGACCTGCTAGGGACTCACCTGGTGATGAGTGGACCTCTTGGGTACACCTGGTCACCACCTCTGGACCTGCTCTGCATTTCTAGTCTGAGTAGTGTGTGATGGCACCATTTCTTAGGAGGTCGTGGTGCTGACTCCTTGCTGTCATCCTCAGCTCCCAGCTCCCTTTCTTCATGGATCAGCCTGCTTCCTGACATCAAGCAAAAAGAAATCCTGAAAGGGATTTTTCTCTCTCATTGTGTGAGGTTTTTATGGCAAAAACTGGAGATTGGTCAGAAATTAAGCTGTATTTCTGGAACACCTTGGCAAAATAGGTGGCCTTCTAGGGCAACAAAACATGAGAAATATGCACACACCTCATGGAACAGAGCTGTTTCTGTGTTTGGCCTAGCTCAACCGCAGCAAGAACAGCTGAGAAATTCACATATTTGGCAATTGCATCCTTACCTGCTGGGGAAAAAGTCCTAGGAAATACCTGAGGAACCTCCCTCCACAAAAATATCAGGGCTGGGAAACTTGAGCATGGCCATGCATTTCCACCAGCCACACTTAATGGTGTCACATGTATGATGCTGAGGTTGCTGAACAGCATAGCTGCAGAAGGAATGGTCACCAAAGAGAAGCCACTTTCACTGGCTCATCTGCCTGCCTCTAGAAAGCTCTCCAGCTATTTCTGTTTTGTCATATGTATTCACACATCTGGCCCCATATCCTTTGCTTTCTCCACAAAACAAGAAAAAAATGCCTCCTTTCCACAGCTACTACCAGCTATTTCTAAGAGACAGATCAGGTGGAGGATGATAGGCAGGCATCATAGTGTCCTTCCCTGTGCTGTTGCTCTTTTTTTTTCCAGTCTGTGCCCTCTCTGCACACACAGGAAAGAGAGGCAGAACAGGGCCAAACCTCTTGCCACCTTTTCTTACGTCATCGGAGTACAAGAGGCTTCCTCCCTTCCATACTCACACTGAGGTCAGAGAGAAGGGAAAGTGTCTACAAAGGGCTGTGATTTATTTTGCCTCACTTGTTTTCTCTCTCTAGGCACTGCCTCTCAAAAGAAGGCCAAAGACTTTCCAGGGCTGACTTGTTTTTTAATGAAGTAACCCTAAGTCTGTAAAATAGCAACTCAACCCACTCCTGTTACTTCACAAATAAACTTAGGGGCAGATCACCAGCAAAATGACTTAAGTAGAGAAAAAAACAGGAAAGGAAATTGTAGATTCACCCAATAGCAAGATTATGTGTACGCCACTACAGCAAAAGGATGTACATCTCCCAGGCAAGGCTATTTGCGCCTCCTCCCAGATTTGTGTCTAAAACATGAGAGAACACAACAGATGAATGTTACATTGAATAAGTAACATACACATTTAAATCATATTCCTTTGTGTGGTGCAGCAGGGAAAAGTGTCCTTTTCTCACTGGTAATTAGAGGGTGCAACAGATGGCGGGGCTCACTGTACTTGGTAAGGTCCATTAAAGGAACGCAGGCTGCCAAGTGATGCTTCATTAGAACAAGCCTCTTAAGGTGTACCTAGGAGTTTTTCCTAGGGTTTAAGAAACATTTTCTTGTATAGTAATATCCTGTTAAAATTATTATTCTCATTCCTACAGAATGTTTTTCCTTCTGGCACCAGGAACATTATTCTAAGTATAACACCCAGAGGCACCAAACTGAATGTATACATGGCCGGATACAATCTCTGTCACTACCCAAAGAGTTTATAAGTCAAGTAGAAGAAATAAATATTATCATCATTGCCCATATCAAAAACAAAGGCATACAGAGGTTAGATCTTGTTAATATAACAATAAAGAGCCATAGATAAGCCAAGTCATTCATTCAGGTCTCAGATTGCTTGAGCCAAGTACAAGCAAACTTCTCAACCACTAGCCGTTTAGCCTTTTCAGTTTCAGCTCAAGCCACTGTATTTTGACAAATCACCTCTCAAGAACTGTCATACCCTTCCTTAAGAAGATTCTCTTTTATTCCTTCTTTTTTTTTAATGTCATATGTTCTTTCTGCTTTGGGAGATTACAAAGAGGTACACACAGAGATGTGAAATGAATGGTGGTTACTTCCTGCCATGTTCATTGCTTGGGATAAATAAGAATTCATGTCAGGGGATGAAAAACAATCATTTCCCTCTGTATGTGAGTCACCCAATTTATTGCACCATGTATACCTCCATCCTAAATTGAAAGGGGTTATAAATGAAGAATTTTCAATATTCCTTATTGTAGCTGCCATATAAGTTCAGTGTTTCTCAGAGGTTATGGACACTAGAAATCAACATTAATCTCTCCCCTTTAATCTAGTCATCAGAGCACTCTGCTAATAGGTTTTTTTCCCCATAATGGAAGAGGAAAAGCAATTCTATCCTCCCTAAGAGGGTACATGAAATATACTGGGCATAGCTACCACACAGTGAGTTCAAATCAGTACTCCTTCACTTTGCACTAGAGAACTTGGGTTCAACTCAAATTCCTTGCTTGTCTTTGCTGCAGCTTCCTCGCCAAGTCACACATGCTCCTACATAACTATTGCATACTGCTTCTTATAGCAAATAGTAGGAATAATCATATCACAAGCCCAGAAACAGATACATTGGCGTTTCTGGGCACTTTGCCAGCCACAGCACCAACTCCTGGGGCACAAGTGTTGGTGCCTCCTTTTGCCACCACATCATAAACAGAGCAAGTGCAGTTGCATTTCTCACCTGGCCTGTGCCAACTGAGTCCACACCAAATTACAGAACTGACATTTGTGGTGCACACATCTCCTGCAAAGTGCCTGAACATGAGCTTAACAGGCCACAGAAAGATGTGTGTGATTATTTGCAAGAGAACTACTGTAGGCACCTGTACAAAACAGAGTAATACACAAAAATAATGTCCCTGGTACAATAATTCCAAATGTGTCAAAGATTCAAGTGCCAAATATGTGTTTGACATTTCAACTACACAAATATATGACTCTACAGGCATATAAATGTGTCAAATGATCACAAAGCACATATTTAATGCAACAGGATAGAACATCTTCTGGTGGAAAAGGATTTCTGAGCTAATTAATGTCAAGTTCTACCTGCTGGACAATTATACCAAGCCGGTTTTTATTTGGCAAGGAACATGCCATTGTTGGATTGTTTTGCTGCCTGAATAAGGCTCGTAAGTGATAACTTTGAAACTGAGATGGACTTATTGCTGGAGAGGTCAAGGACCCTTGGTAAGTGTTAATGCTTAAAGGAAAAGTCAAAACCTATTGAAAAAATTTTCAAAATAAAGAAATAGAAAAGTTTGTGATCTAAAATGGCTGAATATGTAACACTGAATACACTTCCATATCACCTGCACAGCAGCTTAAACCAATATTACACTGTATGCTTTCAGGTTACTCTCTGAAATAATTCAGAAAGTATTCCTTGTAAAAGGAATTTCCTCACCTACCTTGCCTATAATTCAGGTTGAGTTCCTGTATTTTCCATATTTCTGCTGATTTCAAGACTGTTGTCTCTCCAGAAAAACTGCCAAACATAGAGGGTAAATAAATCACCGCAACCACAGCCAGAACCACAAAGGAACCCCAATAAGATCCTCACTCAAAAAAGCATCTCTGAAAAACAGACCAACACACCAAATAAGCAGATCCTGGTTCATTAAAAACTTACATCAGAAGTTACTATTTAAGGAAAAGGAAAAAAAAAAGAAAAAAAAATGTGTTATTTTTAGTTTGCCTCTCTGTACCAAGAAAGGATCAGTCATCTGCTTTGTGGGGATTTTCCTACACAGCAATATGCTTCCATAAAAAGAAGCATGATTGCTATTTACTTTGCCAAAGTAAAGGTGGACTACAGGCAGTCTTGGAGGTTAAGATTTGCAGACAGTGACAGTGCCTGCTCTGAGCAGGGTGCCCAGAGACAGGAAACTTCTGCTCTGATGTAGCTCTTCAGGGTGCTTTATGTGACCTTAGGCAAATAGCAAGTGTGCCACAGAGCAAGTGTGATGTGCTGGGAGACTAGGATATGATTAGGGCATTAAAAACACAGGCAATGCTACAACGTCGTATGAAAGTATGCCTGTGTACTACCAGACAACAGTTAACGTCTGCATTTCCTTCTCTGGGTTTTAGGTTCATTGCTTTGCTTTGAGTTGGCACATTGGAAAAGGATCTCTTAAATACAAAGTGAGACATAAACTAGTAAATTTTTGTTTTCAGTATTCTTGGTTTTGCACACTAAACAGTAAAGTTCTAATCTAACGTTGATGTAAAATGGGGGGGAGCAAATATTACATGGTAGACAGGAATTTCAGAATACTTCAAATACTTGTTTTTTCATCTTTTGTGCATTTCTTCCCTTCAGCTTTGATCATACAATGTAATATTCAAGGCACTGGAGTTTAGAGGAGAGGGGAGGTTCTCTGGAAGGCTGAAGATTTTGAAATATAATATACCAAACCAAGAACTCAGAATTCAACTGCAATGCATTTTAAGCCAATCTCCTTAACATAAGACTATAAGAGTGGCATATTGGGTAAGTCCATGGGTTCATTTAGCCCACTGTGCTTTTTCCCACAAGTGCTGTATGAGAGTGCTTGAGGAAGGATGTAAGAGCAGGCTAAGTATTTCCAGTTTTTCCCACCCAATCATATTTGCTCAGAAGGGTGCTGAGCTAGCTGGGATTTCTACAACTGCAGTAATTCTTCATGGATTTCCCTTTCATGAACTTGTCCAGTCTCCCCTGGGACACACAGAAACCTCTAGTGTCCTCAGTGGCAAAACAGTTCTCCTGCCTTCTGTGTGAAGAACAAACTCACGTTGTTTGTCTTAATTATGGCTCCTGTGACCACCAGATCACAGCGTCTTGTTTCCAGTCAGGAAGAGATAATGACAGCAGATTCTTCTCTGCCCTCTCCACACTCTTCCATGCTTCATAGATGTTTGTTACAACTCCCTTCCCCAAAGTAATCTCTTTCCCAGAAGAAACCCACTTTATTGAGTCACCTGTGATTTGGAAGCCATTAGAGATATTTGATCATCCTTGTTGCCCTCCCCTAAGCTTCTTCCGTTTCTGCTCTATTCTTTTTGGGAAGAGGGGCACAGTATTTAAGCCACAAGTGAGCCGTGGATTTATACTGAGTCACAATAATAACGCTATCAGTTTCAGTCTCTGCTCCTTTCCTCATATTTCAGAAAATTTGAATTGCTTTTTGACAGATATCAAGCACTGAGTACATGTTTGCATGGAAATATGAGTCATAACCCCAAGATTTCACTCCTGGGTGATGATGGGAGCACAGAGCCCATCTTTTGATATGCAAAGTTAGAATTGTTTTTCCCATATGCATGACTTCATATTTATCAATTCTGAGTTTCAGCTGCCTCTTATTTAATAAGCATTCTGCTTTGTATGAGCTATCCATTACTGTCTTCCAGAATATTCTTATTTACTATTGTAATTGCTTCTTTGTATTTAAAAGAAACATAATTTGTTTTTCAATAATAATTGTGCTGGCAGTTTCCACAATACATTATTAACATGCTTTTTAATTCAATTACAGAATAAGAAGCAACACTTTATATTTTGAATTAGAATACTTCAGTTGTTGGGAAACAGAAACATCCTTAAAGCCAAGTTCCAAAAGTTATAAAAATTGCTAATGTTGACTTCACGATCACAGATAAGAAAATGCCACGTGCACTTTTTCACTGCATTTTACTTTAGAGGCTGATACAAATTTTCTGAGATTCTCTTTAGGCATGGCTACCTGGGAGATAAACAATATAGAACTGATATTCTATTATCTGATAGGGAATTAACTGACATGGAATAAGCAGTTAATCAGTGATAAGTGTTCATAAGCATTAAATAATAATAATACTTACCTTATCAGGTTTTAGACTAAAGTTGAAAGCTGGTTTTCTTTTTGATTTGTTCCCATTCAAAAGATATAAGAAAATTTCATCAGAATTAATGTTTATATTCAGAAAATTATCAAACACAATTATCTATATCAAAATAAGTCTGTGATTTTCTCTCATTTGGTCATTTAATAATAAATATTGGTCTTGGGCTCTACAGACTTAAAGACACTGAGAAAATAGCTAAAGAGGATTTAGATGGAAAACAGTGGGCAAAATTTCAGCCACAACTAAGATAATTATTTAGCTGTTGTTTTTTGAAAGCTATATTTGTCAGTTGTGAATTAAAACTTCTGGTGCTAATACCCACATGTATTTTAAACATATTAAAAACATATATTACATTATTATAAGGGAGAGAGACATTAATCTAACCTTGTCTGTATGTCATCTTCCAAAAGAACAATATCAAGTTAACAAGATGTTTCTCCATTTACCTCAGCTGAGCCAGGATTCCACTCAAGACTGAAAAGTCTTCTATTTCAATCTGCAGAAAAGGCTGAGAAAGCCACTTTTTATTAAACACACATAAAAATGCAATTGCAAGAAACTTCTGCTTCTCTGTGCGCTGTGCTGCAGCATGGAGAGGACTCATACTCATGTGCTAGAGGTAGATTCCACCTGGCTTTCCTGGACAAAGGACTTCTCTTTGAACCTCCTTTTGACAAGGAAACTTCAGAGGCACACCTACATCTGAAATTGAGTCGCAAGGTTCCAACTGCTGTGTGTAAGGTGATGATAAACTCTGTAAACTAGCTGTGCTCCTTGCTTGTAAATGAGCAAATAGAATAATAGCACCACAAACTAGTGTCTGAAAGGAAAGGAAAAAGAACATTTGGTTTCAAGTGTGAGAGGAATCTTGCTTAGCTTGATTAAGTTATTTGGGTAAACAGAAGGAGGAGGGGAGCGTGTAAATAAAGCCTGCATTAATATATTTTTCTAAAGAGCTTGATGAAAGTGCTTTAAATTAACACAGGTCTATCATATAGTTGCATTCCCAGGTAGTTATGGAGGTAATTGATATCAGGCATTGTAACTCAGAATTTATACTGACATTTCATATGAAAGTTGTTTTAACAGGACACAAGATCATTTTCAAAAGAGCTGTTTATTTTGCTGAATATTAAACCTCAGGGAGGAATTCATTACTGTCAACCTTCAGAAGAAATGAGGAGATCAGTCTTGCTGAGGTGCTGCTGTTATCTCTAGAGTGGGAAAGACTTTGTCCATTGCTGGGGAAAAGCCTGCTATGCACTTTCAATAGAAAACCAGGCTTCAGAGTTCTTACTGGAAGGATCATACTCAGCCCTGAATAATATATTTTTACCTGTGGTCAGGAAAACTAGAAAGATGCAACTATAAGAAAATTCTCCTCCCTTAGAAGAAGGGCCAGGTATAGCCTTAAATGTCTGTGTAACCAGGTGTGGGCCATCACACATCAGTTCCTGGCCTTTGAAATGAGGGTGAGGAAGCTGCAGTCCTGAGGACAAGCAGTTGTTATAGTCATAGAATGGAGAATGCTCTAAGAAGTCCTCTTGAGAGTATGTCTACATGGTAAGTCCTGGCAGATAGGATGTCATTGAGCCCACACTCCATTATAAAAGACCATATTAACGTGGACTTGGACAACCAAAAAACCCATCCCCCTCTGAGTTCATTGGCCATATGCTTCTTTCTCTTTGAACAGTGGGAAGAGTGACAGCCCATGTCAATGGCATACAACATAACCATTCCCATTGAAGCAGGACCCATTATTTCTAATGTGTTCGAATGTAGGACCAGAGATGGTTTGGTCTCTGCTGTTTCAGCACACAAACGTCTACACATGATCACCCAGACATGTCTGCACCACATGAGAGAGAACAAAGCATGGGTGCTCTTCAGGACATGTGTGAGGGAGGGAGAGCACCTGCTTCCCAGATTTGCAGACCTCACATCAAGCTCATGCATGGATGTCTTTGCACTAAGATGCAGGTTAGCTCAGACCAGTGACTTACAAAAGATTTTTACTCCTTTCTACATTTGCTGTAGACACATAATTGCCAGTTAATCATGGAGAAAACAGAGCAAGATGGTAGGGTGAGCTCTTCGATTTACCAATTTGCTTGACAGACCCTGGCAAAGCCATTTAACCCTTGAAAAGAAAAAGAATGTGTCCACTAATTCATATTGATGAAAACAGAGCCTAATCATCAAAAACAACCTGCAAAGTAAAACACCTTCAAAGTTGTAGGCAGTTTGGCTTTATACATGGCTTCATACTGTTACCCAAAGTCACTAAACAGATTACAGCTACATGCAGCTAAGGTTTATTGAGAGCAGATGATCAAAGCAGAGGAAGAGGAAAGAGGAACTTGGGAAATGCTCTCAAAGACACTGTCAGGGCACCACAGGGGCCAGGGGCTCCCCGGGGGTCATGGGGGTTTCCTTGGGTCCATCAGGGCAGGGTCTGACAGCTGCAGCATGTCCCACCACCCCAGCCAGGAGCAGAGCAGCCAGGGGGCAGCAGGGCAGCCCCATCCCTGGGCATCAGGCACTTTCTTTGGGATGGGGTTGGAGATGGGCCAAAGCCAGGCTGGGATATGGTTCTATGGGTGGGCCTATCTCAGTGAGGCCCATGGCCAGGCAGGGCAGGGCTGTGGGGAGCTGTAGACCAGCCCTGCTGCAGCATTGTTGTGGCAGGTGCTGATGGCCCCAGTGTATGACATGGAGTCCTGAGCTGTGGGCAGGGTGGGGGGAGCCCCAGGGGAGTGGGCAGGGGCAGTCAGGGCTGTCAGTGCCTCAGGGACACAGCAGACACATGAGCAAAGCCCTAGGCAAGTGCCTGTCCTGAGTGCCCAGCTGGCCAGGCCAGAGGGTCTTCAAAAGACCAGGACATTCGAAGCTGGGGAGCGCCCCAGCTTCAGCCCCACACTTGCAGCGGTATGAATCCCACTGTTACTTATTTATACCTGTCCTGCGTGTTCAACTGCTTGTGCCAACTGCTCACACTCAGCCTGTCTATTTCAGGCTGTGGGTTGCATCATTCACTGCCACATTCAAACCTCTCTTCTTCAGCTCTGCACTGACTCACCCTATCCCTCTCCACATCTCACTCATCCCTCCTCATGCATGGCAAGAGATATAAAACTTGTCTCAGCTTATATGGGAAGAGCTTCTGAAGTCTCCAGCTCAGTCCTATTCCTAGTGCATACCACACTGCAATAATATCCGTGCTTTCCTTTATTGATACTTTCAGCTAACTGAGCTATATGGAAGTGTGGTACAGCACCTCCAGATGCTCTGCTCACTTTTAAGTAAGGACAAGGATACTTTTCCCCAGGGCAAGTTCATCTGCTTTCATCAGTTGTGGTCATTCCCTCCTTTATCAGGCCCTAATTTTACATCTAAACTAGCTAATGGGTTTGTGTGCATTTTAAAGCACCCTTTGGCAACCAGTGACAACACTCAGCTGCCCCCTTCAGCCAAAAGGGCTTCAGATATTGGTAATATTTCCATAACAAGTAATTTCTTACAGTGAAGTTTTTCATTGTATGGTGTCCTGGCAAAAGACAGTTGGGAATGCCCTTCTCAGCCTTTTTTTAAAAACTAGAGACAGAGATAACATCGCCCAGGTAGGGCCACGCTGTGAGGCTGGCGAGCATTGGAAGCCCTGGCTGGCCATGGCTGCTGATGCATGCACAGGGCTTCACCTTCTGGCCTGCTGGGACCCACCCTGCCAAAATGCTTGTGACAGCTGGAGCAGTAAAGCAGTGCTTAAGCACGAACAGGAGCAGCAAAGCTGTGGCCTGTGCTGGAACCATTCGCTGTGCTTCCAGCCCAGGAAAAGGGACATGTCAGCTGACCCTTAAACAAAAGCTGCAAGCCTGGTAGCTTTAACCATCTATCTGGCCTGCTTGCTTATAAGATTTTAGGGTCATTTTACATGATTCTTCTGTCAGCACAGTAAATCCCACACAGAATAGCATATGACATTTTAAATACTCCAGAGCTGTAGCAGGCAAACTTTATATGCATTATGAAATCTTGCTTCCTTTCCTGATGAACATTTTCCTAATGTGTTTGCAGTGTAGATATAGCTTTATTTTACCAGGACAATTGAGCCTGAATTCTCCAGGCAGTGATACACTACAACAAAGAAAAGCCCCGACAGATCTCTCTTCTCCCTAGGTGCGCTTTATAAATGATCCGTCACACAGAATGAGTTGTAGCCCCTTTTCAGATATGCTCATATGTTCCTTTATCTCTTCTCAAGACGTGTTTTACAGAGTTGAGGAAAGCATAAAGATGTTTGAGTCACATTATTATCCTGTGCTGTTTTGTAGCACATTCCTCTTAGAACATTGTGAGCAAGGCTCCACAAATAGGATGTAACTGGAAAGTCTGGTCTCTTTACTGGCCTCCTACAGCACAACGGGAAATCAAAAGAAGCTTAGCAGAGCTTGAAAAAAGTTTTTATTGTTGCCTTTAGAACATCCTTCTAAATTAAGAGCATTTTAATTCAATTTTAATGCTGGAAGAACAAGATCTGCATTGTTCACATCTGCTCGTTAAAGTAAATAAGAACTCATTCTGGGGGAAGAAGATTCAGAATGACTATCCTTCCTGTGCCTTCAGTCCTTCTACTCATTCATTACACACCTTTCAAAGCTGAGAAACACTGAAGCAAGCAAGTACCAGCAGCACTGTGCTGACATGACTCACTCACCAAGCCTTACCCCATACCTGCAGCAGTGGCCATGTAGGAAAATAGCAAGTAATCAGGTTGTGAAAGACTTTATAGCACTGCATACACATGAGGGAAGCAAGGTTGTGTAACGTCTGCTGCTATAGTTTGGGAAACACTGTTTCACACAGAAATGCAGTACGTGGATTCTTAGGGTAGTGCTCAGCTGAGCTAGAGTCCCTACAGTCACTGTAGCTATGTTGCCCCCAGATGGGTATGTCAGTCAGAGCCACTCGGACATCTCTGCACCTGGTGTCCATTACTTAAAAAATTAAATGCTGCCTTTTTGTCTGTTCAAGATGCCTCCTTTGCTCCTTTTCACTTGCCAGCATAAAGAAAAGATATTTATGAGGTAGTTAAAGTTATTTGATGACATCTACCTTGGGAGGGCAGGAAATTCTCCATAAGATAGTAAAAATGCTATGGCTCAATGTCCATGTCCCTTACTCTGAATATACAGTCCTGGAAGAGATTGCTAGAGCTTGGTACATTCTTTGCATTTCATATTTCTTTTATAGAACCTTTGCAGCTAAAGGTAAAGGGATGTAAATGAAAGATAAGTATCACGCTAGAGAAGCCAAAGTTTGGTTTCTGGAATTTTCCCAGGACTCACGTGTATCTTGGGTAAGACTTCCTTTTTCTGATGGACAACAGGTCCAATTGCAATTACACAGAAAAAAATCCCAGGCATAGACACAAGGGCATTACGTCAGCCAGATTCCATTATCCTTTACCCTTCTGTCATAAGGATGGGCAATGTTTTCATCTTACTGACAGGAGGAAAGTAAGATTGTTGCATGACTAACGACAACAGTCTTTTTTTGTCTCTTCCTTGCCCCCTGTTCATTGCATCTAAAGATATGATTTTAGTCCTTTGGTCACACAGCCTACTTATTGAAATTTCCTCTCCTCACTTTTTGTGCTGTCATGTGTATACGTCAGACATAACATTCCTCACAAACCCATTGCGCTGTTCAATCAGGCAAGGAAGAGAAAACGCCAGAACTCTTTGGGGAGATTTTGGGGATGGGTGAAAAAAGGTCACATGCACGGCAGAGGATCAGCAAAGAACAGAGGATCAGCATGGAGTTTGTGCCATCAGCCTGCAATCAGATGCTTTGTCTCAGCATTCAGTCATCATATGTAAAGCCTCCTAAACTAACAGCATCGCTCCGAAAAGGCAGGAGAATCTGTGATTCTGAACTGAACATAGCTGTCCTTTTTTTGGTATTAAAATGATTTCTGTTTATTGCCATCCTTATTTTATCTGCTTTCTTCTCCACGCTGGTGTTTGTGCAAATCAACACTGAACAACAAAGAATCTATTTTTTGACCCTACAAAAATGACAAGACATTATAACTGTTGTAGAGGTTTTTCATAGAAACATGCTATAGCTACAATAATTTTGCAAAACTCCTCTTCTGAGTTAAAGAGAATAAAAAGGCAGTACATATATGAATTGTAAGTTCTACAGTTCATGTTTAATTTCATATTTAAGGTGACACATATGGTTGTGTATTGGTGTTATTAAAAATTTCTGGGGAAAAATAATTAGTAAAAATAATAAACGTGAATATCGACAGCATTTCATTTTTTCTTCAATTAAGATATATCAAACGCATTAAAAACTGTTATATAGGTATGTATTTTTGGTTCAGAACAATTTGCTTTTTTGTTTATCTTACAGTAAACTCCCTGCTGAGTCATCAAACTATGTTTTGATGTGTAAGAAAATATATTAATATAGAAGATTTACTTCTGGGAGGTAGGACAATATTACCTTCTACTTTACAGAGATATTAAGTTATATTGTATAGCCCAATAAACTGTAAAATAAAATGTTATTCAATATTAAAAATACTACAGACTTCTACTCATCTACACACTAGGTAACAGAACAAGAAGGCCTTACTCAATACACGGAAAAGGAGTTTTCACACTTGTTCTGACAATAATGTAAATTGCAAAGAAACCCTAGACACACATTAATGTATCTATGTTAATTAGTTTGCCAGGCACTAAGCAGAGATGGTTTCATGGCCATGAACTGTGGGAATGTGGAGGAAATGGAAAACCAATTAACTGATTTTCAGCAAGAACAACACAAGGCTCCGAAAGAGTTAACTATGCTGTCTTCTTTTTAAGTTCTGCCATTAGGGGAAAAGGAAAAGGTAAAAGAGGATCATGTCCATATAGGAGGGAAGTGGTAGACACAGAGCTGTGCATAAAAAACAAGCAGTCTTCTTACAATTCTTAGCAAACTTTTAGAGTAGATGAAGGAAACAGAACAGAAACATTTTCACACAGCAAGCATTTGCCAATTCTGCCTTCCCCAAACATTTGGAAGTCAAGCTGCACCTTCAAAATGTCCAGTTAGGATTTGCTTCATTTCACTTCTGTTCAAACTCACTTCATTTAACTTCTATTCAATGAAAGCATGGTTTCAGAAGTCTGACTCCCACTGAGGAAAAGCTGGAGTATTTATAAAAAGTTAATGCAGTTGAAAATATTAACACAATAATAGTATTAAGAAAAAAGAAAAGAATCCCAGAAAAATAACAGTTGAAAAATGTAGTCAGCAGCAGCCAGAAGGAAGCTAGCTGGCCTCCAGGAAGGGGACAGGGACAGAGAAACAAATACCAGTGACTAAGAAAGGCTCACCTATGCCAAAAGGTTAATTTTGTTCTGGGACCCCTGAGGAGCCCTGCCCAGCTGAAAATGTGCAGGCTTACACAGACTGCCAGGGAAGGCGCAGCCTGGCCAATGCAGCCATCGCACATGGGATGAATCTCTGTCCCCTCTCATTTCCGGGGGATAAAAAAACATACTATGTCTCTCTCTCTGCAATAGCAGTTCCCATGAAATACAGAATCACAGAATGGCA
>VZTV01122986.1:0-10285 GCA_013400875.1 Anhinga rufa
ACCTCAGGAAAGATGAGACTTACCGAGGAGGCGCCTTCTCAGGAGACAAGCGTCCACCCTCGCTCAGCCCCCCAGGCATCACTGTGTCCCCCTGAACATCAGCCATTTCAACCAGATCACTGATGTCTTCCATTTCAGCATCCTGCGGCCTGACTGCGTCCTCCGCAGGTCGCGCATTAGCCTCTGCTGTCACTTCAGTGGGGCCTGTACTTAGGGGGTTGTTCACCGGCTGAAGAAAAGCATCCAGTTTCTGCTCTCGGGAATCAGTGCGGACCATCTGATGCGCATAAATTTTATCACTGGTTCCTTTAGTAGCCGCAGAAGAGTTTGCTGATGCTTTTACAACCTCACTGGAAGAGCAGTCAGCCCCTGGAAGCAAGGTCTTCGTTCAGATATGGGGAAGTAAAGAGAAGAGATCAACAACAGCGAGAAAAAACCCCACAAAGATCAGCCACATTTCCCACAGCATCTTACTGCTCAGAGGCAGCTTTCAAGCCCCACAAACACAGAGGCAACTGCTTAAACAAGCTGCCAACTTCGCTAGACACAGCGTAAGTGTCATCATCTTGGCGGTTAAGGAAATCAATAGTTAGCATTCCCTTATCTCAAAGGGAAAACATTTAATGTAAAAAAACACAAGGAAAATTGTTTGTTCGTTTGTTTTTAAAGGTTATAGTTATAATTTAAAACTAGGCTTTATATACAGGGATATTAGGAAATCTTCCGGATTTTTTTGTGGTTACATTAAATCTAAGGTGTTGGCAAATACATAGAACAAACAATTTCCTCGGTCACGCATCTGTCACATAAACCAGGGCAGAATAAAAACAATTTGCCACATGTGAAGACTAACATACTTGTAAAATCAAAAAGATTGAACAGATACTTGACAGAAAAGTATTTAAAATGTTTTCATGCACTTTTTCTCCAGTCAGTTCACTACCTCATTGTTAACATTTGTATATTACAGCAATTTCATCCCTGAAACATACAGCAAAGATCTCAAGCTACCAGTATAACACTGATGACTATCTATCACTGCATATATTGTACTATTGAACGCAGTAAATGTATTCATGATAGTTAAAACAGTGCAGAGCTGTGGTCACTTCAAACACATGCTCACCTGAGTGAAGTACATCCTTGAAGAATTAGAGCCCAATAACTTGCTCTCTACGTGTTGTTGCACACGCTCTAGAATACTGTCTTCATGAAGGAAATGGACCTCATGTTTTGTAGGGTGCACATTCACATCTACATTCTGGGGGGCTATTTCCAGGCTGCAAAACATTTTAAAAGAAGTTAACCTAAAACTTCCCACAGATGGCAGAGAGGGGACAAATTGCTTCAGTACAAAATTTGTCGGACTTGGGGCCATTACTCCATGCAGAGAAGCCAAAATAGTCCTGAACCTGGTAAAGTTATACCAAACAGAACTGACTGTGGCGTATTAAAAAAATAATTACTCTAAAGAACTCTATTCCCGACTCACCAAAATCACCTTACTCAGGTAAGCTTAAACTAATCTCTCCATTGTACTACTATAAAACAGTTTTTAGAAGTACATCCTTTACTTGCAGTGTCTCATGAGTTAATGCTTCTGATGCCCTGTCATTTAGCAATAATCCCAGGCAGGAATTCACTTAAAAGCTGCAAGAACTTTGTTGCTAGAAAGCACTGGATATCAATAAGTTGATCAAGATTCAACTGCTTAGCAATTACAAAGCCGGGTCTTCCATTCTGTATCATATTCTCCAGTTTTTAAAGGACAGTTCCAGTTCAATTTTAGCTATTACTTGACTTTAAGATTTCTTTAATGTATTTCCTGTAAGCAGTATGCAGTTCACTTCTTTTTGTTGCACTAGCGTACCAAGAACAGTAACTATTAAAAATAACGATACAAATATAAATCCCAGCAAGAAAAAACATCAACAAGTTTGGAATAAATTATCTGACTGGTCTTAATACACTGCTGTGTTCCTAGCGTAACTCATTTTCCTAAAGTGAAGAACATCCATCATGTCAAAAGGCTTAAGCTGAAATTACAGATACTACTTCTGAAAATAAGGCCCATCTTAAGATTTCTTTAATGTGATTGATTTTTATAACATTAAAAGATACACAGTGAATTATCTCCTGTCTGGCCATTAATTACCTCAGTGCAATGCTTAACACCACTATCAGGAACGCAAACACCCTCCTAAACCAACTGACCCTAGCCTCGCTGTATCCAACAAGACAGTATTAAAAGGCTACTTATTGCTATTACTTTACCTTAAGTATAGGAACGGATGCGTACTTTTTGGCAAATAAGCAGCATAAACGGTTTCTATGGCTTTCCGCAAAGCAGCTGACTCTACCAGTCGATCTGAAACACAGAACAAAACGCTATTTCCAAAGTGCACCACTGAAATACGCTGCACAGTGTCCAACTACACCCTCAGACCAACTTCTTTACACTTTGTATCTTCAAAGGGCATCCGTTATACCCATTTTTCTCCTCAGACCTATTTTTCATATAAAACTGGCAATAGGCAATATCTTCTTAGTATGTGTTACATTTAGAAATACTTTTTTTTTTTCCCCACAATACTGAAATAACCAGACTACCTTTTCATTATTTCGTACAGTCAAGGTTTGTTGCATCCCATGCCAATGTTGCTACAGAACGGAGAGACCACTCTGCGTATGTTGGCTGGACACAATCATAACCTTGATACTCCACAAGCTTAAGTTTCTTTGGGCCCAGTCTTAGCTGCTTTCCCCTATTTAGGGTGCAAAGTATGATGCACGTTACAAAGAGGAAAACACCTTAAGAATTACAACTAACTCTTAGTGCTTATTCTTCAATGTTTTTAAGAACGTTCATACTTTTTTCAGTTCTTCAGAAAGTTTTGTTCTCCCGATTATTATGTAAGCAACAGATGACTGTACAACATGCTGCTTTTTTATTTTTTAAACTTACGGTTTATGAAGAGTAAAAATGTACATTTCTTCACAGAGTAGTTTGCATTCGTGATGTAGCCTTTCATTTTAAAGGCCAGACTTGCATCTTCGCAACCCACTTCTATCAGTTCCCTATTGACAGAAACACACACACACACCCCCCAGATTAATTTTTCTGTTGAAGCAAATTTCAGACAGTACTCACAAGTAGCGATATATTGTTCTATATTCTGTTTATATCACAGTTAGTGAAAACATCAGAATTATTTGAGAGTTCAGTCATTGCTGAGTCACAAAAATTATTTAACTTGAACTGCATTGTTTCTTCTTCCTAAGAATACGTAAAATAGTAATACAGTATGATTGGAGTCTGTAAAACTCTCCACAGGATCTTTTTAATACTTCAGCATATCACAGCATCCATCATATTATAACAATCTAGTGATAATTCTAATATGCGTTTCACTGTTTAAGTCATTGACAGATAGACAAGGACACTTCAAAATTGTCAGCGGCCAGGGAAGAACGTTCTTGTTCTTGAACTACTCTGTCCACATTTGCCAGTCTAATGTTTACTGGTAGGCTGTTAAGAAGTCATAAAAACGTAGAAGTTGTTATGGCTCATGCATACAGATCCTAACATTAACAATCTTCATAACAGTTTTTATCATTTTTATGATTCATTAATCAAGGAAATATGCTTTGGTAGTCAGTGAGCACAGCTCTAGCAAGGCATGCCAGTTTCTCAAGTTAACACAGAAAAGGCTTATGGACTACTTAATTCCAATTCAGTGAATATATACCAAGTGCCATTTTTATTTGTGTTCATTTTTTTAAGTCGAAACAAGCCACAATAAATACCATCTTAACTTGGGTAAAATAAAAGTTCCACTTCAAAACACCTATTCAAAACATTTAAGTTGAAATGGACAATTTATTCAGAACTGTACAAAGGAAAAATTGTATCAAATAAACATTAGTAGTAGACAAAAACAATGCATAACAAAGAAACACAAACAACACTGCAAATCTTATCACTAAACAACCTCTCTGTTTTGTCGCATTTCATAAAGGTGTTTACGTGTATCAGAAGTTACATTCCTTACATGTGAAGTGTGATTTTATTAACTGATTCAAACTCACACCCAAATATTCATGGGACAAATCCATTCCACAAGTCCATTCAATTAATTCTTCACAGCTGAATGTCTTATAAAGAGAATTTTTCCTAAAGTGGCAGATATATTTTCAAAAGATGATTGGGTTTATTTGTTTTTAAAATTTTCTGCCTGGTTTACTCAGCCTGGGCTAATGTAGCTTTTGTCAAAATATTAAACCAGAAGATTTCAGAAAGACAAATTTGAGGAGACTTCAAAATTTGTCAGGTAGCAGACTGTGGTACGAAGCTGTAAGATTTTCATGGCGTAGGAAGAGGCTAGGAACTTGTAGAGAGCACAGGTACAGCTTGTTCTTTTTAAATTAACACACACTAAGTTACAAGCAGATGGTTCCCTTTTAGTGCATTAAAGGAACGGCTTTGCAAGTTCCCTCCTTCCTTTGATATACCAAAAAAAAAAAAAAGAGTCACACATTCTGCAAAACAAGGGAGAGCCCTATTATAACAACACTCCCCCTTCTCTGCAATTCACCCTGAAAGAAGCAAGAAAAGTTAGCACAGCCCATGTTCTTTAAAAGAGAAAGGGGAGATTTACAAGAAAACTTCACATCAAAAGGAAACTTGATGTCAACGTACCTGCTAACAGCATTTCCAAAGACGGACCTAATGTTGTCCACTGTTGAGGCGTTTGATAAGGTTCTAACATCTGACACGGTATCACCTTGCTAAAGAGAGCAAAAACAAGCATCGGCCAATTTACAGTTCAGCTGAGGTTTTAGAAGTACATTAAACTTAACAATAACATTTCTAACATAAAGGCACGGGACATAACATCATTATAATGTTTTGTATTATCGTTTACTTATTTGTGTTCTGAAAAGCAATAGATGGCAAGTGGCACAGGATTACAAGATTTGCTAGACCACATCAGACCCATTCAGGCTAGTAACTCCATCTCTGAAAGTGAGGAACATGAACAGTTCAGTAAATAATTATTCAGAATGCCACAGAATGAAGGTACTCTACCCCATCCACTTTCATACAGTTATTACTAACCAGACTTTCAGAAGAAGCTGAAACAGCTCATAAAGCTAAAAGAAAGGAACATGTTGACCCCACAGAAAACACCAAACTCCCGACAAATACATTCTTGTCTTGTTTAGTTTTAACTAACGTGTTTTCTATCCAAAATGCATCAACATACACTTCAGCACTGCAGTACAAGGAGGGAAGGCTCTATACACTTACATCATTGCAAAAGATGGAGTGCAAATTTTCTGGCTTTTTCAGATATTCACATACACACACACACACATTATGTACAAACACATAGTGAAGTTATAAAGACTTTATTTACATACCTTTTTAACTGAAAAGCTGATGCCCGAGTTATGGATGGCATATCTGAAAAACCAGTAAACATAAGACTGCAGTATGTGAAAGAAAAGGTTACTTTCCCTGAATGCTGAAAAGCAGCTAGTGACAGGGGCAAACAATTTCATTTCCTGTCACACAGTAACCTGATTTGAGCCAAATTGAGCTTTTGTAGACTAAACAGCTATACACGTAAATGTTTTCTATTTGTAACTCGCCTGTAACCATATGAAATTCAAGGATCAGCTTAGCTTATTTCTCCAAAATAACTGATCGGCTTCTATAGACCTGGTTAGTTGTGTTTCATTGCATAGGTTTAACTAGAAGAACAGCAAGACCTCCTCCATGTAACAGAGTCGAGTCTCAACTACTATGAAGAAGAATCTGAAAAACGGCTGGCTCGCCCTTCCAGCTTCTCCTACCCAGATGGTTCAGCTGTCTGTGACCCCAGGGCCCAGTTCTGATACACTACAGCTGCGTAACCTTGGTTCAAACTTCTAGGAAAGTTGCCAAGTTGTGAGAAAGAATACACAGTAGAACCTTGCAAGATGAGAAACGTAAAAATGCAGGCAGAGGTTAGACTGGTGACCGTGACAGTAACTCAAAAATTCAAGAGGAAAAAAAAAAACAAAATGAAAAGATGTAAAATCCTAAAAGAAAAAACCCCCAATGAGCTGGAAGCCTGTAACTCAGCAAGACTTCACATCAGCCTGTTCCACAGAGCAGCGGGACCTGACTCTTCACCTCCCAGATGAAGTCTGCCTGGCCAGTAAAGACTCTTGAGCAGCGCATTCGGGGAGCAGGCTAACACTTAGCAAACAGTCTTGCTGTTCTTTGCTAGCTTTTGTTTGTACTGGAAGTGTAAAGCAGTTATTTTGGTTAAATTGTGTAGATCCTGCTTGCAAAGCCTCTGCACGTCGCAAAAGATACAACAAAGGGACCCAGGAAGGGAATATCTGATAGCTAAAGTGATTTTGGGTTTGTGTTTTTTTTTTTGAGGACGTGAAATCACTATTCAGCTTTTTCATATTCAGCCAAATCTCAATGCTCTTGCACAGTTTTTACTTGGATTCTGTTCAGCCCAAGTTCATTGAGAGTTCACTCATTCAAATCTATCACCATTTGTTTGCTGCGATTCTTGCCAATAAGAGTCATAGACCAAATACATTGTTTCTCCATTGTTTTCTGTATCAAACTGGACTGTTATCTGACACTGTATACCAACAAATAGTTAAAAAACCTGAAAACCACCACCACCAAGAAAATGACACCACACACACATATGCCAGTCCCCCTGAAAAACCCCAGTACTCTCAGTGGCAGTAAAATATTGGAGCCTCCTATTTCAGTTTACCTGCTAACAACTTCTAGTATTTTTGCATATTCCTCATTTGGATTTTTTAAAGCTTTCCTCCTCGTATTTACATTGTAAAAAAGATCTTCAACCTACAGAGAGAAAGATCACAATTAAAAATAGTTTAAAAAAAAAATCTTCTCTCACTGTATAATTTATCTAGATCCATCCTCTTAATAGATACTAGAAAATTTTCAGAAAACATTTTAGTTTATGAATGATAAACATTCAGTTTATTCCTTACCTGCTTAGGTTCACCTAACAAAATGCAACTCCAGAGAAACGTGTGTTTTCAAGTATTTTGGTACATCAGTATTTTTACCAATAATAACAATTCTACAACTCGCTTTTCAGTGAAAGGTATATGCTTTCCATTGCAGAAGACAATGGATTCC
Source organism: Anhinga rufa (assembly GCA_013400875.1). NCBI lineage: Eukaryota > Metazoa > Chordata > Aves > Suliformes > Anhingidae > Anhinga > Anhinga rufa. Next base: position 7,187 of record VZTV01122986.1, read on the forward strand.
CTGATTACACTGTGTTTTAATGAAATGCAAATGTGTTAAAACAGTTGCTGCAATCAAGGCTGTTAATGTCATTAAAACAGCAGCTTAAATTGTTCATTTAAACAACATACACATTATTTTTCTGCTATAGTGAGAAAGGCAGAAATGTAAAGTTCAGCTTCTTTTTTAAGATACATTATCCTAAACATGGACATGTGGAGCTTGCTGGGCGTATGCTCCCCCTGCGAGACATGCACCTGCGGACTCCCAGGCCAGGCTTCCACTTCCCACCCTACACTGTGCGACATGCACGCTCCTTCCCGTTCCCAGCTCCTCATTCTTCATAATCCTACTGCCAACCCTAATCCCAACCCACGTTCAAAGCTTGGTAGATATAAGATATAACTGAAAGACAAACGGCGGTTCTGCAGTTCCCTGTGCCAGCCCTCATCTTCCCACTCTGGCTCATATGATGTAGACCACTCCTCCATATTCTGAGCTTCTTGCAGCCCTAAATGTCCATTGATGCTTTCAGCAGTCTAGAAGGATTACAAAAGATTTTTGATTGTGTGTGACTATGCTATCCTCAGAAGGAAAAAAAAACAACTCCAAAACCAACAGAAGAAGAGAGTATCCTCTGAAGTATACCTTGCTGTTTTGGGGGAAGAAAATAAAACAAAATAAACCAACAAAACCACACAACAACATTGTTTGGGTAATAGGCTACAAGGCCATACTGCCGTCATGTACCTTACAATGTAACACGTACCAGTAAGTGGTGCAAGCGTAATGACCGGGGAACAGAAGAGGGACAAGACAGAACATGCGCAACAACTTACAGTGATCTGAGTTCCTTGGTTGCCAGCACAGGGTTTCGGAGGGGCTTTAATTTTTCCATCACTGTAAGTAGCTCTAGACAGAAAATAAAAATAAAAGCATAAGAATTTACCCTACATTGTCTGCTGAAGTAGAATTTCTTTTAAGATTATCTTTTTCCACCCTATTTTTAAAATTTATGGTTTAGCTAAAAGCTTACCTTTACAATTTGAAATTTAAAAAAAAAAAAATCAAACTATGTTTTCTCATATTCTGGGTCTTTTTTGTAGCTACCCTAGAAACACATACCCCACCCTCCTCTTTAATAAGAGCACTGAAAAAAGAATTAAATACATCTCTTCATTATTACACGCAGAAGAGACTGGGATAATAGGTAGCATACCTGTATGCGCACTTTGCATCGGCTGTTTTAGTTGTTACCGTAACATGGGCAACGTGACTGATGCTAGCCAATGCCTACAGAAAGAGAAAGCATCTTTGTAAACCTCGCTCAGGAGACCGCTGATTGCTGAAGGAGTGTCCACAGTTTAAACAGCATCACTAAATTTTGGTATACCACTTGCAAGTAATTAATAAAAAAACCTCTCAAGAAAATTGCACGTCAGTAAAGCTTTCAAATTTTAGTACCTAGAACACTGACTTTTATCCAGGATCTTCTTTTGGCTTTTCTAACACCTCCTTATCTCTGACAATGCAGGCAGCTAATCATGTAACGTAGCTAAAAGAAATCTGCAAAGTTACTACACTTGTACTCTTTTCTTCTGTCTGTGTTAACAAGAGACAGCTGGAAGGTTTTAGCCATTACTTCCTCATCCCTGCCCAAGTTCTCCTCCTGACTGTAGATAACCTTACACAGTTGGGTTACAACGCTTTTCCTGAAAAGCTCAATGTCCACGCAGCCTGCTGAAACCTGCCTCAGGACCAGACCGCAGGACCAGACCCTGCGGGCTGTGGAGCTGATTATGTTTAAAGCGTGTGAGGAGAGGACTCAAGCAGAGTCTAATTCTGGAGTGTGCAAGGATCTATATATCTGAGCACACGCAACATACTTAGGTATCTCGTGGTCCATCTGGAGGGGAAAGCAGAACTCATCCTGGACTGTTCTTTCAGACAAGTTTAGATACAGCCTATGGGAATTTGGAGAACTAGTATACCTGAGGGGTCAGAGATACCGAATTTGACTAATAGCACAAGCAAAGGAAGACAAATGTACATTTCAAACATTTAGTTTTAAGCATTGTATTTAGGCAAACGTCTTGACATCAAGATTCACTTTTCACTCAAATCTTTCATGTCTTTTACCTGTAGGTTCCTGAAGCAGCATTTGAGAAGACAGGCCCTGTTTTACTTTTAAAAATTTAAAACCAAAAATCTTACTCTAGAAAGCAAGAAGAATATATACCTCTCCCTAGGCATCCATCTAATCTTGAAAGACATAGAAATGTATTTTGAACTATATTCACACAGAAGACTCAGAATACAGAAGCTTCTGTGAAGGGTATTGGGATGAGATAGTGCATAAGCCCCACTACAACAGGATAACAACAAACAATGAACAGTTTCAAAACCTTGATGAAGAGCTTACCTCACCCCTAAAACCATATGTAGCAATACTAGCCAAGTCTTCAAATTTTTGCAGTTTACTCGTAGTAAATCTCTCACACACGATGTCCAGATCTTCTTTCTATGTGAAATGGACAAGTAACAGTCACCTTCCAAGTTTTCTCAAGATCAGAAACATTTATAAACTGAAATAATTTTAAAAGGTAGTGTTAAACATCAGCATACAGCTGTCAGCTTTGTTTACTCACTCTGATACCACAGCCGTTATCTTGGACCTGGATGAGCTTCAGACCACCTTCTTTAACTACCACCTGGATACTCGTAGATTTAGCATCCAAACTGCAGAAACCAAGAAAGCATTCTAGAGAAAGAGCAGTTCTAGAGTAGAGAGAACTATATGACTTAAATTGAATTCCAAATCATTCTCATACAAGTGACTGTTTCTGCCGTAGCTGTCATTCCTATTTGAATTTATTCTGTTTCACATAAATCTTTACTGTGTCCTTTTTTTTTCTTGTAACAACAGTCATTATTCTAGACAGATTAAACAGATTCATTAGACAGATTCAGACAATTAGGCAGGTTATTCTAAACAGCCATCGGCAACGATTACGACAAGCCTTCAGCAGTTTCGGACGTTAGGGAGGAAGGCGCCAGCTCTGCTCTCCACCCCAGATTGACATTGCTGATACAAATTATTTTTAAAAGCTGTTCCTAAAT
>VZTV01122993.1:0-11015 GCA_013400875.1 Anhinga rufa
CTGGATTGCAGCTGGCTGTGGCAATGAGCGTGCTTAGCATGCCAGGTGATGCTGTGGCTCCTACTGCGTTTTTGTGGTTATCTCAGATTTCAGATGTCATTAATACGATGGCCAAAACATGGATTTTGCCTGCAGTCAGTCTTTAATCACCCTTCTAGGTGCAGCAGAGTTCCTTTAATCCCATTTACTCTGAGACTAATAACCAGAAAGTTGAAAAGTGTAAAACGTAAATTCAGGCTCTGTGGTTATTGAAACTATAGCCTCCTAAACAGCAGCCCATGAAAGAAAGAGAAAGCAAAGTATGCTGTGTCCTTTTACATAAGTTAGCTTCAGGATGATCATGTTTGACACCTGTGTGGGCTTTACGATGGCCTGCTGTGGGAGGACAGGGTGCAAAGAACAGCATCATCCAGCTTGGATTCTGGAAGGGAAGCAGATGAAGTGATGTTCATAAGCCACAGATGAGCTTAGCATTTCCTGGTACAGTTCAATCCGTCCCTACGCTAGCTGTAGGTTTTAGGACAATGCCTTTGGTGTGCCCTGACAGCAAATGGATAGCTGTGTGTCACAGCTGTATGAGCAGAGGATTTCAGGGAACTGGCAGCACATCTCTTGGGCCAATATGTAACTGTTTTCCAGGACAGATTAAAAGCTCTTTGCTCTGTTCTTCATATTTTGTTTCACACAAGTGAGACCCTGGCTGCTCAGAGAAACCTAAGGAGGATTCAGAAAAAGCTCTTACGGTAAGGAAACCTTTCCAGTACAGTCCCCAAACCAGATGGGAATCAGCTGTTCAAAAGCAACCTTTGTTGACCAGGTAATAAAGGAAAACTGAATAGCCCTATCCATAGCCTCAGCTAACAATTAGGTAGCACAGTATGTAGACCAAAACTCCTGCAGTATCCTCCCCACACCCACCTTACATTACATTCACAACCCACTTGCTGTCCACAGGGTCTTTGCAGGGTAACTACACAGACTAACTGCAGCTCCATGGCATCTATTTACTGTGTGCAAGTCATGATTTGAAGCTGTCAAGGTACAAGTATCAGGCAGCGCGAAAGGGCTTGCTGAGACATGTAGTTAGAATTAATGCCACAGTGATAATGGAAGAATCTGAGCAGGAGAGAGGTGTTCCGAGCTGCAACAGAGAAATGAAAGCACACGCTTGTCCATTAGCAACTCACTATGTACTTCATCTGCATATTATAGCCATGCAAGCTGGTTATTATACCACTGTGATTTAGATTCCCATGAAACATGAGAGTCACTAGTAACAATATGACTTTTATCTGACTAGTCATTTTAAAACATTTTAAGAGTTACTCTTTACAACCTGTGAATGGCACTCCAGAGTCTTCTGTGCTTCAGAAGCATCAGTATCACTGTTGCCCCTTTGTCAGCCTGCTTTAACATGTTCTTTCCTCATTTAGTTCCTGAATTTCAGCAGCGATGGAAGAAAGAATCTCATTAGCTGTCTTCTTGACAAAGTTGCTTAATATTGCCAAGGAATGTGACCGTAGTAAGGTCAGATTTGAATGATCACATGTCTGAATGACATAACTGCTATCTGAAATACCTGCACTTGATGCCTGTTGGTGACAGTAGTTGGTTGTAAAGCTCACCTTGGTGGGTCAAGGAATGTGCCCTCATTCGTTCTCTTCTGCCTAATTACTGTGGCAGGAGTTACCCTTTTGCAGTTCTTAAGCCCCTGGTCTGTAGCTGTTTCTGATCATTTGAGAAGCTACTGCTGTCCAGAAGAACTTCGAGGAAACTTCCACCTCAAAAAGAACACAGTAATGAATTCTTTTCTTTGTCCTCTATCCATTCAGTAAAAAACTGGTATAGACACTTCTGCAGCAAAAGGTATTCTATAACCCCACATTTGGCTGAGATTTTAGATACAATTTTTCAGTCAAAAAAAACCCTATAATATAAAAGCAGGTCTCCCCCGACACAAAAGTAATAGAACGGGAATTCATTAATTATGGTGATAATATCTGCCAACACTGCCATAGGTGCTTTAAAAACAGATTCAGGAGTGAGTGTCTAAGCTCCTTTTTTTACTTCAGCACTCCTGGTTCTCGAGCAGTTGCATCAGGGCACAACTCATGCAATGTACAATCCAATCTGATGGTGAACTCCTGTTGAAATAGGTTGCCCCTGCCCCTAGACACATGTTCCTGTTTCCTCTTTGTCGGAGATGAGAGTCTCATAGTGAGTCACATCTGCTTGTTGATCTAATGGTCGTCTCTTCCTGAGCATGTAGGATGACTAGGTGCAATGGAAAGCAGCTTTGAACAGCAGCATCAGGGCCGGTCACAGAAGCAGCTCTCAGACACGATCAAGGATGTAGCTTCACATCAAGGTTCATGTTCTTCATTATCCTGCAGTGTACTTCAGTGGCTATTGAACATCATAAGTCATGGTCTTCCATCTGCTAGGAATCCCTTGTAGCATAGCTATTATGATGTGGGAACTTGGGAGAGATCATGCTGCCTTGAACAGCAGCCTTCCCCTTCCTTCACACTTCACTAGTGCCATGGTCCTTGAAACAACCTTTTAAAAGAAGATAACATATACTATTCAGTTGTAAGGAAAGGGGGAACTGTGACCATTTAGGATTTCTTGTGTGGGGACACCGGAGGACACCTCCAAACCAAGTGGTAAGGCGTGTTAACTGCCTGTGTAGTGCTGCTCCTATGGCGAGGGGCCTCCTTTTGAGTTAGAATGACAGAGAGTGATTTCTTTGCAATTTGGAAAATTGATGCTTTTCTACATAGTATTATTTGGCTTTAGGATTTTCCTTGAGGTACAGGGAGGGCAGGTTTAAAGTTAGGGTTTATTTTCCCACTGCCAGAACTTCCTTTTCAGTCCTGAAAGGATAATATTATGGACCCTGTGCCAAAATGTCTCTGTAGGAAACATTCATGGTCCTGCACAGTAAGGTTCTTCTTTGGAGCAAAATCCACTGATGTGGAATCAGGCATTTATTTATCTTTTACATTTTTTAGCCTGGTTTGTTTCAGAGAGGTGCAGAAATGCTGTTTTCAGAAGCCAGAGCACCAACAAATGTCAAAGGCACAAGTGCTGCTGGCAAAAACTTCTGGCCAGGCCCCCTCCACTGAGCCCTGAGAAATGCTCTTTTTAGTTCCACAGGAGACCAGCCAAAAACTAGCTGCTCAACACACAGCTAGTTTGACCCTCTCCCAGAGTAGGCACACAGAAGGCTACTCTAGCCCCAAACCTCTTTTGAGGCCATGTGGCAAGCTGAAGCCATTCATTCTTTTGTACAACTGCTTTGTGATACAAAAGGGACTTTATTATGGGTTTTACTCTGCTAACAGAAAGCCAGTTTGGGTATAGTGAATGCATCACTGGTCTGAAAAGGCAACTGATTACTTTAATACAATATCACCTGATCCATCAAGCAAGGAAAATACAGCTGGGTTTTAAATACTGACCTAAGAAGTAATTCATATCTTTGATTATTTTAACTGTACTCTGTTAAATACTTTTTAAAACATTTTCTTTATTTCAAAATGAATGCCATAGTCCAGTGGCAAAGAAGAGAATGATTGCAACCACTCATCTAGCTCCTTGGGCTTGCTTAGTCGGTGCAGTGTCTACTTGCTATATCTGACTATTAAAGACAATGTTGATGATAGGTTTAATTGATGAGATTGCCTTTGAAAAGCCTCTGTGATGTTTTCTGGAGTTTAAAAACAACACCGCCATCCAAATTCTACTTTCAACCCGTACTGATTCCTTCCTTCCAGCCCTGCCTTTTTAGATTGCTGGCGGGTGAGCACTGGTACATCTGGCTGTGTTTCCTCTCCTCACCTGTCTGCTGGAGGCTCTCCTCTCCCATGGGCTCTCCTGCCATGCCTCAGCTCCTCTAACTCAGCCTTGCCCCCCTTAGCTCCAAAGCACCTCCAGCAGCAGCTAAGCTGCCACATTGGCCTTTCTGCTGGAGTGGCAAAGGTGCCGGCACGTGCTTCTTTGAGTAACTGCTCTACGGGGTGACCAACAGAAAATGCAGCCCCTCGCTTAACTTAGGCTGTGCAGCAGCAAAAGGGATGGCAGTTTTTCTTTTAAAGAGCTTGCAGTTGTACCCAATGGTGGTCACTAAATCCTGGAAACTTCAGAAGCCTTTCATGGATAGCAGTGACAAAGGCAAAAATCTCTACAATAATACGTACGATCACATGCATTTGAAATAAAAGGTTTTGTTTCGCTTTGTGCTAAAGAAACTTACTGAATTTATGTTAGTAGAGTAACAAAATTAGCTCCTGTATTAACAGCAATGCTTACCAAGAGTACCTCCTTTATTTTAATTTTATTTTTGTTAAAAGGAAGAAGGAAGAAGTTCTGGGGGACTAGATAATAGTGGAAGATTTTTTTTCTTTTCTTCTTCTTTAGGTAAATATCTAGGGATCACAATTTTCTTTAAATTGTATCTGAGGACATTGGATGTATTTCTGAACTACTGTGTGAAGTTTCACTGCTATTACAACATGAATCTTTAATTCCCTATTTACAGCCAGTGCTGATTTCCCATACAACGGTCAAGCTATAGGAGATGGAGTTAACAGAAACTCTGCCATTATTGGAGGTAGGAAAAACATTTACTTTTTTAAGATACTTTGCAGTATGACTGTGACGGCTGAACGGCAGTTGGTAATATATTCAAGCTATTTGCTAAAGAACTGATGTGGGAAAACTACACCTGAAGAAAGTTACGTAGATATTTGTGTCAGTCTGGTCAGGCACATTGTCCTAGTGAAATGGTTTGTTCTCACTTAGTTTGTCCCCTCAGATTCAGTTTTAACCAAATCAAAATATTGATATACATAATCCACATATAAGCATCCATGTGGGGAGCTACTTTGCAAGTTACTTATCTTAACAGAGTAATTCATTTATAAGCAACGGCAAGGACACTTTTCCACTTACAGCAGATTCAACATGAATCTATGTCAAGTACTATTTGCTTAACAAAAATCCCTCGTGATCCTGCCTTGTTTTTAGGGGCCAAGTTCTGCTATAACTTATGCGCTGGAGAGTCCAATTCAGTGTGATAGGTGATGTTAAATAATACCAGAATTGGAATTTTGACTCAGCATTCCATTGAAGATATTCTGGCCAGCTGCCTCCAGAAATAAGGATCCTGGTTAATTTTATGCACACATGCAATTTTCTCTGCCCTGTCCCATAGTACGGAAGTGTTGCACCATAACTCTTCTGGGAGAACTTTGGCACTGCATCAAATTCTGAAAGCATATTAAAAAAAAAATTGTAAAGATCAGCCTAATAGCTTTCAGTCAGTTCTAAATGCATATAAAATGACATACTGGTGGTGTTTTTTGTCATGTAAAGCAACACTGAGTATAGTAGTACATGCAGTCTAATGGAATTTCTTGTTTCTTTTCCCTGGCCCCCTCAAGGGTCTATGTTTTCATATCCAGGTTTAGATTAGTTGCTTTAGTTTTCATTTTCTATGTTACTTTTCCTTTTTAATTTATATTTTTATTACTACTTAAAACTTTTACTTAATACTTTGAAACCTTACGATACTAGAAGGATAGCGTTGCATTCCACAGAAAAATTCAGGCCGCACCTGAACAGTCTGGCTGTCCAATGCATCGGTTAACAAAAGTGGCATAACATAATTCTGGCTGATTGCAATATTTTTTTAATCTGAGAATTTTACAATGTCTTCATCTTGGAAGATCCTTATGCCTGTAGAGAGGGGCCAAAAAAGGCAACAGTGCTGTTTTAGCACATAATTACCTATGCCTAAGAGGGTAAGATATATGAGACTTCTCCATAACGGGGCTGAACCCCAAATAGACCATTGCAGGGGGAGCGATTACGGATAGGTCTGATGGTAAAGCAGTTACATCTGTAATTATGGGGAGCCAGTGCCTAGTGGGCAGAGTGAGCCAAGCCAAATATCAAGGACATATTGAGGGGCTGTGATAAACCTATATGGCCCTTGACTGGAAAGTATACATCAGTGACTCCATCATCAAAGGGCTGTCCAAGCAGTGACGTGTCACCATTTCATCCCCATGTTTTGGGAGCACTCGGCACCCTCTGCCTCACGGTCAGGAAAGCTCACCTCTGTAAGTAGCTATTAATGTTGAAGTTTACCTACAGGATGAAAGTCACTAGCAGACTCTACTTGTATTTAGCGAAAACTATATATAAATATTAGAGTAGTGGAAACCAAACAACTGTGGTGATGTTTAACTGCCCAGGTAGCTTCAGCTCAGCTCAGAGGAGTTGTGGGATCCTTTCTTTGTGTCAAAATCTGGTGTTCTTCTCAGTAGTGGCATCGTTTCTTTCCTCTTCTGCGTAGGTGTCATCGCAGTGGTGATCTTCACCATCCTCTGCACCTTGGTATTCCTGATCCGCTACATGTTTCGCCACAAGGGAACCTACCACACCAACGAGGCCAAAGGGGCAGAATCAGCCGAGAGTGCCGACGCTGCCATCATGAACAATGACCCCAACTTCACGGAGACGATCGACGAGAGCAAGAAGGAATGGCTTATCTAAGCCCACGGGGACGGGGCCTGGGGTGGGATACAAGCTGGGCCAGGGTGGGACTGGGATGACTCTTGCAGTGGGGAGAGAACACTCTGCGTCGGACGCTTGAGCACACGTATGGTAAAAAGATCAGCACAACTGGAGGAGCAAGTGACAGGAAAATACCACTGAGACTGGATGAAAAAAAATACAATATCTCAAGCATTTAAGGAAAAATACTTTTTAATATTTATTTACAGCAAATTGCCCCTTCCGTATCCAAACAACTACAAAAATGAGCAGTTTTGCAGCTTCAGCATTGGTTAAAATTTTCAATAATACCTGTCTATTTCGGTGTGTGTTTAAAGTTGTTCTGGATACCCGTGATGAGAAACGGGGCTGGTTTTTTACATTTTTTTTAAAAGCTGTTTAAAACGTGGGTAGTTCTGTCCTGAGAACAAGTGGCAGACCTTTCTTCCCGGCATTGTGTTCCTTCATGGCTGGCCACTTCCCCACAGGCTGCCCTCAGCCCCGTACCTTGGCCTCATCACCATTCATTTTGGTGGTGTTGAACCGGGGGTTCAGGACTGGGGGTGGGACAGGGGGGTGAGGATTAATGCAAATCACACTCACCAGTTTTTCAGTGTGTCGTCAGCCTGTGCCAACCCTGGCAGGATCCATCTTCTTGACCCAGGCACTTCATGGATTGCGTACAATTCTTATCAGCAATGTAAAAATACTGTTACTACGATTACTACTCCTACTACCAGAGAGGATGATCATAAAGCATAGGAAGCTTTGGGGGTTTTTTAATTATTATTATTTTGTTGGTCTCTGAAGGAGGATGATGCTGTGTGAGCCTGTAGACTTAGTCTGTTCCTGTGTCTTTGGCTATGGCACTGGTGACGTGAGGCACGTGCCAGTTTAAACTCAGCTCTGTCTGTGGCATATTGGCATATACTGTACTTGGGCATGAGCATTGTAGGGAATTAGAGCCAGACTTTGTTTGCTTCTCTTTCTTTTTTTATAGGCTCTCGTAGAAATATTAGTACAGCTCTAGTCAGCTCTATTTGAACCCATGGGCTTCACGTAATATTTTTTTTCCACCTCTAGCATAGCAATTTATTCTTTAAATCCTTTGTTTCAGTCCCTTTGCAAGGAAAGCCTCTGCTGGCAGTGTTTGCACAGGCAGGAAGGTGAGGCAAAAGAGGCTTGGGAACTCTGCCCAGAGAGCACATGAGAAAAACACAGCACACAGAGATTTAACTGAACTATTTTGCTGTCTTTGTAAAGCTTTTTTTAAGAATAGCAAGGCCAATGCCAAGTGCAGCATTGTACCCCATGTCCCCTCTCAGACCAGGGAAGTTGTAGGTGTCACCCGAGGCAGCTTGTAGAAAAGAGAAAGGGGCAGCCTGAAGACCTAATATCCTTTGATGGCAATAATGTAGCTTTAGTTTGCCCTCTGCAGAGGAACATGGTTCTCCAGTGGTCTGATTTGGTAGGAATTTAAGGCCTTAATGGGCAGTTTTTTAGGCAGTGGAACAAAATGAAGGAATGAATATATCGCAGGACATTTGCTGTATGCTAAAAGAATAGAAACAATACCAAGAATTTCCCTGTAAAAGTATTTATGCTCATGACAGTCCTAAATTTGCTTTATCTTTAATATTGCTGGGTTTACTATGCACATATTTAATCCATTTTTCTGTACAAGATCTATTTTTCACCTAAATCTGCAATCTGCTACACTGATCAGTGCTGGCATGTTTAATTCCTGTATCTTTTTGGTTGTATCTTTCATTATTCTAGTTGATGCTGTAAAATGAGGAAAAAAACCGACATGGAGGGGGAGGAAAATATTGGACCAGATAAGAAATTTATAAGCACAATTTGTCAGACAGACAAGGCCAGATAGTTTGGGTTTTAAGGACAGTAGCCTGAAGTCCTCTTCTGGATTCATTGAACATAGATATCAGAGCAAATCGAGCCCATTGATTTCCTCTGTTTGTGGATTTGGAATTAGCATACAAAAAAGTTGCCAGTTTCAAAACAAAACAAAACAAAAGGACTGTTTCTCAGGTAACATTATGCGGCAGAGGGGTTCAGGTAGGCATAAAAATCACCTCTGTCAGTCTTGTGCTCTGCAGTCTATTGCCTTGCCTCCAGTATTACTGTCTCCGTCTCTTCTGTTTAACTGAGCAGATGAGTCCTTATTCTTGTGTAATTGTGGGTGTAAGATAAGTCTCCACCCCTTGGAGAGTTATCAGCGTGGGATGGATCTAGCCTGCACCACTAACTATTTAGCAAAATACATAGCAATCACAGACATCTTTGTAGGATGAAAAGGCATTCTCTTTTCTGTATTATTTTGCATTTAATTTTATTTTAATGGTATTTTAGTCCACTCTGAAAAACATCCCTGCCTGCCTTGCCTACAACTTCTAGTTACCGCTAGAAGTGAATATAGCATCATTTGCATAGATTGCAATTTTCTTTGCTGCAAAAAGTTACTTACTCATCTGAACGTAATGTCTGGGAGGAGGATCAGACTCTGTCTGGGTTATGGTAGTGAGGCCTGTGACATCTATTCACTGATTTTCTAAAAGATTACCAGCTACTGTCCCACAACCCTATAAGCAAGAATTTCTGGAAAACAACCTTTGACCATTGCACAAGCAATAGTTGTAAATAGGTGTCTTAAATTTGAAAACCAGGTTTTAAATTACTGAAATCAAGTTGCAAGCATCGGCATCTCTCCGTTGTCTGGACACCATGGACCTCTTTATGTGAAGCTCATTAGTGCCGTGTTAAAATGTTGGTAATCTTCAGCCTTGTCATTATTTTCATGATACAGTTACTTTCGTAACTCTAGAAATTCTTTTTGTTATGAGAAATCTTGTTTCTTCTTAAACCGGACTGTGGACTTGTAGACTAGCAGCTGGTCTCTGTATAGGCATTTGGTGACTGCAGGCGAATTCCTGCCTGTCTGCTTTGTATTTCATTTTTGAGAATGGTGTATGTTTAATTATAGGCAGTCATCATTCAGCAGCCTAGCAGTGAAGCAGGAGCAGGCTCAGAGAAGTAGCTTGTATATCTTACTAGCACTATATCTATTCTGAGGACTTCTTCCTCTGCGAGCCTATTACTGAAGGTTGAAACGACATCCATAGTTTACTTCACGCACTCTTATTTGTGCCAAAAATCCATGTTATTTAACAGGTACTATCCATATGCCTGTAGTGGGAAAACCTGTTGGAGGGGAGAGTGGATTGTGCTTTTATAAATCTCTGTACTTTCCCCAAAGAATATTAAAATAATCAGTCTTTTATCACCTCTTTTTAGCTGCTTCACCTATTTGAACTGTGCAGGAAAATGTAGCTTCTTGTACTGGTTGGGGAATCAAAAGTGTCCCAGTTATGTTTCTAAAAGGCTCGTTCCCAATTCTATGGGAATCGATGGCAAAACTGCCACCAGCGGTGGGGCGAGCAAGACTGGTCTGGAGACCAGGGCTCTAAGTGCTAGTGAAATAATGTAAGCAATATTTCGGATCCTCATTCACAACCATGCAGACCAACAGGTAATGAGTTGAGGAGCTCCAAAGAACCAAAACAGTGGAAAACTAATTTTGATGTCAACCCAGCCTTGAGGGGAAATCCACAATCCAGTCTGGCGGTTTTGAATCAAGTTTTCCACACACTGCTTGTTGCCTGTTGACTGATAGAAAATTCAGATGTGTTAAATAGGAATATGTATCTTTAATTGGTACCGGAGCATTTCTGCTTTGTATTTTTCTTGTCTTAAATGTTACCTATACCTTTTATATCTCTTCTAGCAGTTACCACTTCAAATGTATGGCAGCATTTTAATATCATGCTCTAGGTAGCATGATGTATGTGAAAAGATGGTCATCAAATATTTCAGTAAGGCTGCCAAATCAGTGGTATATATGTGCAGGATTATTGCAGTGATAAGAATTCAGTTTAAGAGTCTAGTAAATAATTACATTTTAATTAAAACAGTGTCCTTTAATGGCAGATGCATCTAATTTCCAGGGTATCTGTTGAAATGGGAAGCTATCTCAGTTTGACAAGCAATATCTTTAAATATAGTTTCTCCCTTGAACAGTTTTACATTCCAGCAAGCACGGTGATCCTGAAAGGATGTAATTTTTGAAAAGCAGAACCTGAATTCTGTTAATCAGATTTATCCATCCAAGAGAAACAGAACAGAAACCTTGCCTTCTAAAAGCAACAGCATGTAAACAAGAACAAAAGGACAATGTGTACATATGCCTAATATCTTCTGTGAATGTCTTTCCTTTTAACTAAAGTTCTATTAGAAACCAGAGTGGTAAATAAAAAAATAAAATAAAATAAAAAACCCAAACAAAAAAAAAAAAGAAAGAAATTCAAAATAGTTTTAACTAGCCTAAAAGCTGTTTTCTCGTGCTTTGTATATTCTGATCATTGCCTATATTTTTT
>VZTV01123002.1:0-13309 GCA_013400875.1 Anhinga rufa
GTTTACTGAAGTGTTGTAAATGTTTATATAAATATGGTAGTGCAGCATCCAAAAGGCAGTGAAACCTTTAAATTGTGGGTGCAATAGGTTTTTTCATATTAAGTGTTGTGTTCTGTGCATCTTCTTGATTGTATATTGGAAATACTGTGCAACAACTGAATAGTATTATAAATATTTCAATTAACTTTACTAGAAGTTTGTTAAAAATTTTTGAACATTGAATTAACATTATTCCTTGAAATTCTTCTATAGATAAAAAAAATGGCCAATAGTTTCACCTCCGCCCCTGGTTTGTATATTTTAGCTTATGCATTATTTATCTCAAATTTGATACCTTTCTGTGAACAGCATCATAATTCTTCTCATGGAAAGTGTGCTGTATATAACTTGTGCCATGTAAATGCAAAAGTTATAATTTCCCTCCAAATAAAAGTTCTGCCACAGAAAAAAAAAGGTATGTGTTTTTTAATGGTAATGCAGCTGTTACACGGGATGAACATTGCAACGGCTCTGCTAAGAAATGTTTCTGCAGTGTACAGCTGATGACCAAACGTTGCTGCTCCACCAATATGTGGCTATAGCAGGTGCATTGCCGTAGGCAGAACATGAGCTGTAGTAACCTCAGAACAAGTCTACGCAACACGTTAATGGTAGTGATGAGGTACGCTTTGTTTATGCAGTTCTTCCTATTGCTACTGTTGTCAGCAATGGTAAATTTGTTCTTGGACACCTGGGGAAAAAATGGCTTTTGCGGAAGTGTAAGGGACAGGTGTCTTCAAGTACCTGAATGTGAGTAGGAGAGTATGATGATACTCATGTAATGTATTGTCTCTGAGAATATTAGATCATTTGACAAGGCTTGATCATGAAACGTTGTGCATCCAGAGCAGCCTGTTTGGATAACTCATTGAAGTCAAGTGGTGTTCGGGCAGGTATTATGTGTTTACTACACAGTGTATGCACTAGTTTTTCGAAGTAGGAAAATAAAGATTTGGTTGTGCCAAAGCACTAATATTTTACTTTAAAATCCAGTAGAAGGTGATGTCATACCATTTCTTCATTAATTATTAGGATAGGTATATGTGAATATTTAACATTTTACAATCCAGAGCTGATTCATTTCCTTCTTAGTGTGTGCATTTGACTTCTGTTCCAGCTTCTGTAAATTAAATAATAACTGTCGTCATGAGATCAGTTTTCCTGAGAGATACTTGGTATCTCAAAATAGTGGTGAAACTACCTATTTGTTGTTACGATGTCAGAGTTTTGAAATTCATGAGCTTTAGAGGCCTCTATTTCGTGCTGATGATCTCTTGCTCTAACAGCTCCTGTCCCAATTCTCTGTCTTGCTGGAGATTCCAGAAGTCAGGCCTGTGCTCTCTCCTCCACATTTTCTCTGTCTGCTGATGAAAAAAGCCAAGTCTTTTTTAAGTCTTAAAAAAGATGCAAAACCCAAAAACCTTAAGCAACCTCTTTTATCTTTGCTGCTGAATTGAATTTCTCCCGAGATAAACAGTGGAGAGTCTAGTGCAGAAGTGCTCATATGGTCGTCTGCTGTCCTTCGCCATGGTAACACCAGAGCCCCGAAGGCATCCAGCTTGATCAAAGAGATTTTTCTGTAGTCAGCTTTTCAGGAAATGTGATGGATGAGTCATGCCCAAATGCCACAAGCCCAAGGACTGAGACAGTTCAATTGCCATTCTTGAATTTCAATCTCCAGTTTCAGGAGGATATGAACTACTATAACATAGAGAAGTTTTATCACTTGCTTAGGACAGAAGAAGAAAGTCAGAGTTTTTATTCCAACAAAAGCAAAACGGGAGTATCCTTTATATAAGGAAGCAGTTTGCATTATTAATTAGTGAACCATGTAAAAGAAGTTTTTTAAGCCTCCTTCTTTGCTTTCCCAGCCTAACGAAAGAGTGTCGGATGTCCTTTCGCAGTGTGAAATGCTTGTTGCCTATGGCCTGACTTACAGCAGTTCTGAGAAGCCAGTTGTTGTTCTTGAAAAAACATTGTTTCAAGTGGTCAGAAACTGAGAATTCCTGTTAATTGGCTTTTAGATGCAAATTCCTAGTCTGAGAAGGAAAAGGTCTCAACCTTGCAAATGAGGAATAGATTGCTCCTTTCCCTTCTTCATATGTCACTTCCCTGTAAAACCAAAGATAATGGTTTGATTTATAATAAAGCTTTACCATTATGAAATTGCAGAAGACTGAGAAAAATCCCTTCCCGTGTTCAAAATTACCCTTTCTTGCCTGGGTAAATTCCTGATGCCTCTAAGACCACCTAATGGCTGCAAAACAACCTGTGAATAAGGAGAGGTGGTCACTGCGTCCCATCAGGGAGTTTAGGGGACACGTACCATTTATAGTCATGGTATTTGTTCCTTAGCATCATGTTAGTCGAAGTCTTCAGGCCAGCATATATAGGTACTTGCCTCCCCTGCAAGCATCTTTACCTGCAGACGATGTGCAAAACTAAACCGTGCAGCACTCTTCTAGAGAAAGGGAGGCAGTGGCTTCCGAAGATCTCATTGATTAAAGTATTTTCACTTTTTAGTTTAAAGATGATGTACAAATATGTAGTTTCCTGTAGATGCTGCCTTTAAAGGTTAATCGCCTGATGAATCTTATAGTTAAAAACTGTGGTGTTAACTAAAACATGCCAGCATGGTTCTTTTACTCAGCTGGGTTTCAGGGCTGTGAGATTGGTAGAAAAGCTCCTCTATTGTGGAATCATGCCCTTGCCTGAAGTGAAAACTGCAGCAAAGCAACACAACTGTGGATGCGATACTCAAACTATTTGTGAATTCATGCTCTTAATACTTGGGAAAGATTCTGCTGATCTGCGTGTTTGTCTCAGATGTGAGTGTTGATGGTATGTCTGTAAGGCACTGTTCTTCAGCTTTGCATTTAGTCATCTGATGGCCAGCGAGTGAGCTTGTGCAAAGATCTCACAGAAACACAGAGCAGAATTGTCTCAGTTGTTTCCTGAGTGTGGTCACACTTGATCATCTCTCTCCAGGGAGTTTGGGTGTGGTGCACTGCCATCATGACCTGGAAAAGGCTTCAGAAGAAGCATTTTGAGAAGTTTGGGGGAGGATGTGGAGTCACACACATGATACAGTACAAAATCCTCTAGGATTCTCCTTTGTAAACGGGTCGGTGTTACGTGAAAAGAAACTTAATGCTCATTGGGCGCTTGCATCTACTCACTACTGATGATAAGCCTTAATAAGGACAGGGTACAACCCTTCTAGGAAATAAAGTCCAAGATAGGATTACACCTTGTTTCACTGTGACAGCTTCATCAGTGTGTGGGGGCAAAAAGTGCCCGTGGGGTTCAGTCTTGGTGGTCGGCTGAGCTTTGTTACCCTGTTCAGCAGCAACTTGTAGGAAAAGAAAATGTGAGAAAGTGCAAAATCAAAATGCACAAAAATAAGATGCTTGCAGCCGTAGGAGGCTCTCGTGCTTTATGAAAGTTTGTCCTGTGGCCAAGACATGACAGTTAATGTTTCTCCCCAAACCAGTGTGCCCTTTCAAAGGTCCAAAAGGGCAGAAATTAAAGAATGACCGAGTAGATGAAGCTGTGATTTCTTTTCATTCAAAAGACAGACTTCTGAATTAATTCTTCTGTGTAAAGTATTTCACCGCCATTTTGAAGAGATGCTCTTTAGCTTCAGAAACTGATCCGTTTTGAGCAAGTTCTTTCCATAATTTTCATGTGATAACTTTTCTAACGTTTGTTCTGATACGTTTGATGTTTGACACAAACGTGTGATTTGCCAGCCACAAATTGTGATGAAACCATTCTAATGCTCCCACCTAGTAGTTAACAGATGAGGCAGATTTGCTTTATATTAGCTTTTGATACTGTCCCTTCCTTCTTTATAACATTCTCTTACAAGTAAACTAAGACGACTTCTTAAAGGAGGTGGGGGTAAAGCTGCCTGCAACATGTGAAGCCCCCTCCTAAACTGGAAAGACACTTTCACATGTCCTTCCTGGTTCTGCTGCTTCTTAAGTTTTTAATCAGTTTCATTGCATTGACCTAGAAGCACCCCTAAAAATAAACGAGAGAACAGGGTCCATGTCCCAGGTGAAGCTGACAGGGGAAGGGCTGACTGACCTGAGCAATGAAAAGTCAATGGATTATGAAGTGCTGTGCATAGAAGGAAGAAATCAAATGCATGGAGTACTTGTATATGGGGGTCAGGTGGAATTTAGGCTGGCCTGAGTGAGCTGCTCTTCCTCCATGCTCCTGCAGAGGACAGGATTCCTGGGGAGAACTGGCTGGACAAAACCAGGAAGGAAATGGACTTTTTGTAGTGCAAATCAGGCACCTTCCTGTGATCCTGGGGGCTGCTGCTTCCTTGCAGAGTCACTGATCAGGCTCCAGTCGGTGGCACTCATGACTGGGGTTATTCATGCGGGGTGGAGCCTAGCTGCCTTTGGAGTTTTTCATTTTGGAACAAAGGAAGCCATTTTAGTTGCAGATGTGGATCTGCTATATGATGAGCTGCCAACACCAATAAGAGAAGTTAGGAATTCAGGCTGATGGTACCCAGGCAACAGTCATGTTGCCTCTGTCACTGCAATAAAGTGACTTAATTTAATAGCACAGATCTGTCGTATGATTGACCATACTACAAGTACTAGAGGATGAAAATACACTGCAAAAGGGCTGGTATAGTCCAGGAGCCAGCCACCTGGGAGCATGGTGGTCCCCTTGGCTGCATATGACCTTGGCAGAGTGACAGGAATGTGATGCAATATTTTATGTCTGTTACCGTATTGTTATGGGATGTTAAAGAGCGTGGCCACCTTCTCCAGCCACCCTGGCCAGGACCTTGCTGCCCAGATGCCGGAGCCTGCCCTGGGGACCCAGGAACAGTGACATGGCTGCCTCTTTCCCCTTTACAGGTTCAGCTACTGGCGGAGCTGCGCACATGCCCCAGCGACACACATGGACATGGACACACACAGGACACTGACACAGCCAGTCCCACACACTGTTCCTGACCCCGTGACTAGGTGTTAAAGACCCCCACCTGCGCCAACAGCTGGTGCTGAGACCCCACTTGTGCCAATAGCTGGCACCAGTTTTCACTCGCACCCACGCAGATTTTACCGGTAGCTGGCACTTGGTCCTTGCAGCACACGTACACATGGGATAGAGTGTGGTCATGCAGAGAGATAGGTAATAAAAGATTTAGTAAGATATAAGAAGGCAGGACAGACTGCAGTGATCAGGCGCAGGGCTCAGCCAGACAAGAGTGCTGACTGTCCCCATTTTACACATAACTAGCCCCTTCATACCCTTTTGTGTCTGCCCCTCCCTGCTCCCCTCCCCCTGCATGTCCCTCATCAGCAGGCACAGTCCCACCCCTCCCCTCCAACACCCTGGACCCTCAGGTTTGCACCCCTATTAGTTGCAAAGTCCCAGTTTGCCTTCAGGTTCTTTCTAGCCTACCAGTTACTGTGACTGACCAGCTTTATTTCTGGTTGTTGTGTTTGTTAACGCTAATTGCTCAGGTTTCAGGGCTCTGTGTGATTGTATCCCTCCCTTTCCTTATCCTCCTGACTGATAAAATAAGCATTCCCACGCTCCACACATCCTTACCCATTAGTGCGGCTGACTGGGTTTGTTCTCATCCTGATCTCCCCCATCATGTGTCTGTCGGTCAGGTTTGTCTTTGTTCTTGTTAATGGCTTCTTTGACCAGATACCCTCAAAGGAGCGACACTCTCCTTCCACATACCCTTGCAAGTATGGCCAGACATGATTTATTAATTGTCTGTGTGGCTGAGGAATTAACTGTATGGTGCTTATCTGGAGAAGATCACTGAGGTGTGGAGAAACAGATGTCAGTATTGCCCAAATGTCAGTATTGATGGCAACCAAGCAAAGAAGCAGATTTATACCCAGCAGGGTGAAACATTCTCTTCAAGAGCAGTTACATAGTGCTGGTGTGTGTCTGACAAAGACTAGGTAGACAGCTGGAAGATCCGCACAGAGGCAGCCAGCAGACTGGATGCGTGTTTGGGGAGGGTATGGCCTGCAGGCAGTAGGCTAATGGGTTGGCTCCCATGTAAATAAGACCCGGCTGCTTCCTGCAGAGGTGAAAGCTGTGCGGACAGGCTGCAGGACCTCCAACCACAGCTGAGGGTAGGGCCACACTGACAAGATTTGTGTGAGGTCGCACAGACTTTGAGCTTTTTCCAAAGGTCAACACCTGCAGGCGTAGCGGACAAAATTTTCTGTATTGGGAGTGGGCTATACTGGCAATTCACACACGGATACTGGATACTGGCTTTTCTAGATACCGTGATGTATGTAAATGAAGTTGTGGCCTGCAGCTCCATGAAGAAGTCAAGAGTGTGTGTAATCCTTTTCTCTGTCGTCAGAGCCAAACAACATCGCAGGAATGTAAGCTTGAAAATGTCCCACAGGCTTCTCCTCCCTCCCCTGGTAATGCCTATACACGGGTATCTTAACACCACTGCAAACCGCCTGGGCTAACAGCTTCCTTAACCAGATGCCGACTCCTCTGTGTATACTCCACTGCGTATACAGTGGGGGTTGGATAGATGACCTCTAAAGGTCCCTTCCAACCTAAACCCTTCTATGATTCTCTCTGACCCCATCAGGGCTTGCTTGTCATTTAGGATAGAGACAGGCTGCCGTTCTGAGCTAAAGAGTCCTTTAATACCTTCCTGCAGTTCCACCCAGAGCTGTGTGTCTGCTGGGGGAATGCCACAGCTCTGGCTGAGCCTGCTGTGGTGGGACGAGCAGTCTCCTCTGCCCCAGGTCAGCCTAGCTCCCACAGCACGCCAGCTCAGCGGTGTTTCTGGTTCATGGCCTTACGCTGTGACTGCTCACAGATACGTTAGACTGAGGTTGGTGCTGACCCTCTGTTGCCAGTGCTCAGTTTAATACAGCAGTGTGGATACACCTGCCAGCCTGGGGGGAGAAACTAAACGGTGGAGCAACGAAGCAGCAAATGACAGTCCTTGAGGCAGGTCTGGAAGCAATGGGTGAGTTAAGCCATCGCATTGGCATTTTCTTTTTTCAAGGACCATGTCTGCACTAAAATGCTAGTGAAAGCCGTGCCAGAGGGGTTTCCCCTCCGCCTGCCCTCTGGCCTGGCTGGGCTGTGGCGCTGCTCTCTCGGGGTAGGGAAGGCCCATATGCTGGATCAATAAAGTGACTTCTTCCTCATCCCCTGCCTGAAAGCTGTTGGTGGCGGTTTTTCAATGGGATCGTTTCCTTTCTCTGGTTTATTAAGTGGCTCCAAAACCAATTGCACTGGCCCATTAAGACGGGTACAGGACAGCAAGCACCACTAAGCCAGCCCTGCCCTTGTGTCATAGTATCATAGAGTCATAGAATCATTTAGGTTGGAAAAGACCTTCAAGATCATTGAGTCCAACTGTAAACATAGCACTACTGAGTCCATCACTGACCATGTCCCTAAGCCTTTCTTACTGTCCCCCAAGACTGCAAATATTGCCTAAAGGCCTGCTCTCCTCCTAGATGCAGAGGCTCTGTGCTGGCCATGGCCATTTCTTTTATGGCTGCAGGGAGGGAAGCCCTGCTGAGCTGTGAGCATGCTTCTTGGCAGAAAAGCACAACCTCATGGGCAGCCGCTGCTTCGGCTGCTGGAGAACGGGATGTCTTGAGGCCAGAGGCTGGCTGATGGTGGGGAAGCAGTGGGAGCATGTGGCTGCATGTGGGGAAGGGTGAGGAGGCAAGACTGCCTCCATCATGCACAGCAGCTGGATCCTCCTGGTGCCCCCTGAGAGGCGGGGTGGCCATGGGCAATAGAGGCCCCTAGTCCATCAGGTAAAGTGGATGGTGCTGGGGAAGCCCCTGCAACACAGGGGTCCCTGAGCACCTCCATCATTTTGGAACTGCCTTGTTTTGTTGTTTCCTTTTTTTTTTTTTATCCTTAGTATTTATGGCTTGTGGAAGTCTCTCATCTTGTTCCCGTTTGTAGACTCAGTGTTTGCATCCTAGCCGGCTCTTTTGCTGGGATAACCCGGCAATGTTATGTTGGGGGGCTGGAAGTCCAGCTTCAAGACTTTTACTGTTGGATCAAAAATGCCATGGCCCCATGGCATGGATAGCTAAATGTTTTGTAGGCTTGTTTTACTAATGCAAACTTGCTCAAATTATTACAGTGGTGGGTAAAGTAAATGTTATCAAGCTCAGTGTAGGCTTAGTTATCATCTCTCCTGGAGCCAGTATGAAGCTGACCCGAATTTTGTACTGTGGCCCCTGGCTACTTCAGTAGGAACACCACCCTGTGGCCATGTAATTTGTCCTAGTTTGTTATGCACAAATCCAAATTGTCAAAATTACAACTATTTTGAATGGCAGTAGTCTATTTAACCATTTTTGTGTGTTGTCAGAAGACAAATATCATGCATTATATGTGTCAGGGAAGGAAAGCCCCTGCGAATAAGAAACGTGTTTGTTATAAAATTCTTCATAAAAACAGGCAAGTACGACTCCAGGGGACATTTATCTTGGCTCCAGGTGAAATCACTTTTGGCTTCAGTCCCTGGGTTTGCCCCTCAGCCTTGGTTCAACAAATAAAACTGCCTGCATGCTGCAGGATGTCAATACCATTTTGATGTTTGCTTCCAAGGTGGTCTTGCTTGGTTCCAGGCAGTTTGCAGTGGTGTTAAGATACCCGTGTATCTTATCTTACCCGTGTCGACATGACCAGGGGAGGAGAAGTCTGTGGGAGATTTTCAAGCTTCCTCTGTCATTAAGTCACAGGACTGGGAGTCAGGAGATCAAAGTTCCTGAGTTGTACAGAAGAGCTATTTCAACACATAGGCTGCATTGATAAAAGTGGTCTCATAGGAGTGCTACACTCATTTATTTGATGAAGCCAAGGCTTTGTTCTTGCCAGGCAGTACACTGCAGACAGTTGGCTCATCCCATCTAGAAAAGGCTGCCATCCTGAAAAAGGAGCAAGGACAAACAGCACCAGTGCTCGCCAGTCTGGTAAATGCACACTGCTATGTCCATGAAAGTAGCCTCAAAGTGTTGAGCACTGAGTGGGAAGAGGAAAGAGAAGGCAAAAGGTGGCTGTGCTTACTTGCGTCACACCATGTCACAAGAGCTGGGAAGGATGTGGTCAGCATAACCACAGCCGAGGAATGCAAGTAGGATTGCCTTTACATGCATGTTTATAAACAAATTAATGTTGATCTGGGTATTGTTTTCCAAAGATGTAAAGGTTGGAGAATATAGAGATGACTAATGGAAAACAGTTTGAGCAAATATTTCTTTACAATAGCTGGCCACAGAAATGGCTCACATGCTCAAAGTGTGCTTTTGGGATATCCTTTTATGCAGGGCTTTGAAAGGAGAAGTGGGAAGGTCAAAATCCCTAGCTAGAATGTGCTTACAGGCTGTTTAATTTGAAAGATAGCTGTACAAGGTGTTTCTTTCCATTTGGGAGTGGAGCAAACTATCTTATCACCTTCTCATCTCTTACAGAGTGGTGACAATTGCTGCTAAGGCCTTACGGGAGATGGTAAAGCACCTGCTCTGTGGCACCTCTGGGAGATTCAGGTTATTCTGTGCTCTCAAAACTACTGTGAGACAGTAGTGTTTGCAGGTGTAGTCAGTGCCCCCTCTACTTATCAGAGTCTAGATCCAGCTTTCCTGCTGCTTTTAGGAAAGAGGTGAATTGCAACTACTGAGCACTCGTTTACTGATGTGGCTGGTCTTGGGGTCATTTCATGAGTTTCAGTACCTTGTCTGTTGCCTGAAGACCACAGCAGCTCCCAATAATAACATGATAACCATGCTCCTGCTGTGTTGGGAGGGGTTGCAAAGTATCTGCTCTGGGTTAAACATCAACTAGCCTGAAAAGCCACCTTGGGGATAACAGACTGCCCTGAGAAGGAGATGTACTATGTAGGGGTGGGATTTTGACATGATGGAGGTCTTTCATCTGGTGAGTTATGAATTGTTGTTAAGTGAAATGATGCTTTCCTACCACCGAGATGGACTTCAGGTTGCCAATGTTGAGCAGTCCTCAGCACCCTGTGTGATGAGATCCACCCTTCAGAGGTGAACATTTGCATGTAACTCAGAAATGCAAGGCTGGCTACGAAGGATGTCCCTGGTGATGGTCCAGAGCTGGTTTCCTTTTGTATGGTTTTTGGTCTGATGGAGTTGCATTGGTGAATAGAGTGTTTACTAAATTGTTAATCAGTCATTATAATCCTGCAGTTTTCTGTTATACCATACTGGACCCTTAAAGAAGTGAAAAGCCCAGGTCACCCATGACAAGTTACTTCTTGAAGAGAACTGGTAAAGTCTGTGGCTGGCACGAAAACCAAGTATAGCAGATAGAAAAGGAGAAGCCAAAAAAAGCCAGTGGGCATTACTGGGTCTAATCCTTTCAACAGCCCTGTTGATATTAGTGTGACATCTCTGCCATTCCCAAAGACACAAATGCTTTTTTTCTCATGGAGCGTAAAAGGTCAGAAACAAAAACTGTGAAGTGAGGTGAAACATTGTCTTGTGAAATACATCCCTCCTCTGTTCAAGTCTGATGTGGAGATGAGGATTTATAGTGAGATGTTCTTATAGGTGAGCTTATGGGAGCCAGCTATGCTTTAAAGAGCCTGGAAAGAAAATTCTTTTCACCAGTTTGGCAAATGTTGAGTCAAACCCTGCAGAATTGGAGATGTTTCTGCTCAACCAGACTAACATGACGGATTCTGTGAAACTGGGCTGGGACATGTTAGATAATGTGTAATACATTATAACTTTCCTAGCAGTATCGTATATAAAGTATGTGTGTATCATTAATTATCATTATGTATTATTATTAATTACACACATATATGGCAAAAAAAATGGGAGAGGAATATGTAACTTTGGTGGGAAGAAAAAACCTTGTGAACCACTATTAAACTTTACTGAAAAAGTCATAGCAGTTAAATACCTTATTTTATGAAAAATTCAAAAAACTTCCCAGTTTAAGCAAATTAGTTTTGTATCCGCTAGAGACATATTCTCTGCTCTGCCTCACATACAGAAATAATGCTCCGTAACTCAATTTAAGACCAAGGTTTGCCTCTGCAAGGACACCACTGTAACTACCCTGGAGTAATTATTTTTCTCACGTGACTCCAGACCAGTGCTGGGGGGGAAGCAGATAGGGGGCATATGTGGTTACTCTGGAATAGATGTGGAGACCGGCATAGGTGCAGAGAGATGTAGAATTTGGAGCCACTCAGTATTTGTTTCTCTATGTAGATGGGGTATCCACACTGATAAAGATTTATCTTTGTAATTGCCTCAGCTGAGTTATGATTAACCCCAAGGATATGGGATGACTTTTGAACATGAAGCTTCTCTTGTGCAAGGAGTACTGTCTCGTGCTTGTTTTGACGTATGTGCTCATGCATAAAAGAGCATACCATGCTCTTATAATTGCATCTTCTTATACAGAGAGTCACATAATGGTCCTAGTAGCCCTCTCTGTATTACCTGGATGCTGCTTTCCTGTCCTTGGGCCCCTGAAGCAAGATATAGATGTCCAGCAGCTCCCTAGCCTGTGAAGATGGGCAGTGTTTGGGGTGCAGGGCAGCTGCAATGGCCGGGGGCTATGGCCGGCAGCGGGAACATTGTTGGGCAGGCAGTACATGCCACATTTCAGGGTCCAAAGCTAAACGGGTACAAATTCTATCTGCATCTCTCCCTGACCACATCCCACGACCTGGTATGTGGAGCCTTTCACAGGGGATCCAGGCACAGGCAACACGGCTGGAAAGTGCACCTGTCTCCTTGCCAGCAGCGTGCTGTGAGCAAGGATTGAAAGTTCATGGGTGCTCTGCTCTTCCTTGCAGGCCCCCCAGCTGCAGGCGAGGCACACTCAGTGCTGGGCTGACCAGTAGCTTGATATGAAACACTCAGAGACCTCCAATAGTAGAGTCCATATAGAGTGCGGGGTAGGTTTATTTAGCATCACTGGGGACTGAATGACAGGACCACCAGTACTCAGCCTCACCCTGAAAGAAAAAGATCATGGGGTTGGCTGCCAGAGATGGATTTCCTCTGGTTTTCCTTGCTGCAGCCCTGCCTGGAGCTACTGCTTGTTCCTGTGTGCCCCTGAAGATGAATCTTTCATTTAAGTTTGCTGGTTGAGTTCATTTTCTTCAGCTCTGGCATGTACCAGCATAGGCTTCTCAGATGGTCAATTCAAGATGGCAAATCAACATCCAACTATTAACTTGCCACTAAGCGGGCAGTGTTGCTGGAAAACTGTACTGTTCCTGTTCGGTAACTGCAGAGGAAGCTTGTCAGACTCATTGCAGCCGGATGGTTTGCAGGTATAATCTATAGACTAGATTCTGCCCCCCTCCCCATGTCTTTTAGCCTTCTACTTTCCCTTTTGAAAAAAAGTTATGCTATTTCAAGTTGGTGTTGAGCAAATGGACTTTTCTGCCCCTGTGTTTTCACCAGTTCTGCTCACTTCCACTCCTCTCACCATCCTTCTCCCCTCCAGATCCCATCTCAGTTGCAGACAGGCTGTCACAGGGGTAGGAAACACAAGGAAGAACTAGGAGTATACAAGTAGAAAAATGATAACTAGAGGAGAAAGGAACAGACGAGGCAGATGAAGAAAGAGCCCAGGCACAGCTGGACTTGGGCTTGTCTGAGCCTGGAGTGCATTTGCTCAGTGCAGCTCCAGGGAACACAGGGAAACAGCAGTGCAGCTACAGTGTGGTGCATGTGGACACCTGCCTTAGGGGGATCAAATTGGTCCTGGTTAGAAAGACCCTTTGCAAAGGCATCTCCCTCTTCCAGTTCATTGTGCAGGAGGTGTAGGCATCTCCCTCCGCAGAACCGCTAAACTGTGTTACCTAAAGGCTTCATCCCTCCTAAATCTAGGTGTCTAAGGTGAAAGTGTCCACATGTGAACTCACTGTCTGTTCTCCCTGTTTTGGGATGCGGAGGCCTAATCAATACAGTCGATACAGTCTGGATAGTTTTTAATCTCAACCTGCAGTGGACACTTGGCTGTGGCTGGGGTGTCCTTTCTTAGGCTCTGCTGACTGCATTGACCCTGCATCTCCAGGAAATACAAATGGGAGTTTAGGCCTGCGGCTTTCATGTACGCATCTAAAATTTGCCATCACAAACCCCTGCCTACCTTAGGCTGGGATGATTTGTCCATTAGAGGCATCTGTACCTTTGTTTGAAGTGTAGGAGAGAGGTTAGGCTAGACACCCAGCTTTCACACAGCAAGGGGAGCAGTAGCGCAGTGG
>VZTV01123030.1:0-11349 GCA_013400875.1 Anhinga rufa
TAATAAAAAGCTTACTATGGCGGTTCTCAACAGTCCAGGTAAAGATGTGGCACCCTTTGAAGAGGGCTTCCTAAAAACGGGAAGTGCCGAGATGCGTGCGCACGCACACACACACACGCACATGCACACACACAAGCGCGCGCACACATACACAGACGCGTGAACACACATGCGCACACGTACGCAGGTACACGCATACGCAAACAAAAATAAGTCAGTTTTGTTTCTGCTTCTGGTAAAGTGCTGAAGACAGAAAGGTTGGTTTGGGTGTGGTGCTATCAAACAGGAAACACGTTGTCCATCTAGTCAAATGCCAACCCGCAACAAAAAAAAAAAAAGGAAAGAAAAAAGAAAAAAAAACCCACTCCCCCTCTTGAATTTACAGGGGGCCATGTCGAGCTTCGTACTTTGCAAGGACGTTCTTGCATTTGCCCAGCTCTTTCCGTAAGTCGGCCACCTCTTGGCGGAGAGCCGAGTTCTCCTTCTCCAGAAACGAGGCGCGGATTGCGATCTGGTTCTCCTTCAGCCGGCGGGCATCCCTCGATCGCTTAGCAGCCATGTTGTTCTTTCTGCGCCTTGCCCAGTATTTGTCATCCTGCTCATTAAACACAGAAAGAAACGAACACGATATTAGATTTCAGTAAAGTGAATGGCCACCAGGATGTGCTCTCAGCCGCAGCATCTGGGCTGGGGATGACTTAACTCCGCATGTTTCACTTGCCTGGCCCAGCAAGCCCTGACAGTGCTGGGACAGAAGTTACAGATTTCCATGGCATAATCCATCCAGGGAGCACAGATGCCTGTGCATGTTTCTGTCAAAATGTTTACGCTAACTCCCTCATCCTCTTGACTGTGAACTCCTCCAAGGAAAAACGAAGCAGTATTCCAGTGGTACAATTCATCTCACATCTATGCTGACCTAGTTAGCACATCCACCTTCGCATGCCATGACTCACTCTTTACCGGTTGCTGGAGCAGTACTAATTACCTCTTGTATGTCCCTGCTCATCTTTGCCAGCCAACACCCGGCTCACTCTGTCCGTTGGTATCATCCATTTCATCTATGGTTTGGCTCTTTTTCTCTGTTCAAAAGCTCTTTCTCCACAGAGCCCCAGAGCATTCCCGTTTGCACCCTAGAACAGCAAGTCCCTGGAAGAGGATTCCTTGCCACAACCAGGATGGCTGCTTTGGTACCATCCGCAAAGAGATTAGTACAATAGGCTTTGACTGGGGAAAAAAAAACATTTGCCAGAAACAGGTCCACCAACCGCTGAAGTTTCATAAGCTAACACGTTCCCAAAGCGTTATCCCTAAAGACTTGCCTCTAGGAGATCACCTTATTGCATTGGTGCATCAATGGCTCTAAAGTCACGACTCAATTTCACCCAATTTTTCCACTCTTTAAATGAAGCGGCCTTCGTTGAAATGGCAGCTTCAATGTTACTTTAAAAGTGAATGAGAGTTCTAGAAATTTGGAACAACTCAGTAAATACAAAGTAGGCAGAATCTCTCACGAAAAGTGAAATTCAGTCCCCTGCAGAATATGAGTGATACAGCCACTCAACCCTCAAAGTGCCTGCTCAAGTCATATAGCTCAAACTTCCCCTCCCAGAGTCATCCCTCCATTTTTACATGCTTACACTTGCTTGTGTGGCTTTCTTTTTTCACCAAGCATGGTAGCACAGTTCCATGTCCACCACAAGGACCGGGAGCCATCTGTTCCTATGCTGCACTGAACCAATACCCCACCACTCCTCTGTCTTTCAGCACAAAGCATGCCAGGCCTAACACCACTGCTCTGCATCTTCCGCTGCTTGCATAGAGGCAAAGCAAGAGCAGAAGGACTGCTAGAAGTACTCTACAGTTTAGTTTAATGAGGTGCACAGCACCGATGATTTGGAGCCAGCTCTTCACCTGTACTTAAGATGGGACCCCCAAAAATCCTCTTAAAAACAAGCACGCAGCAAAAAGCTATGACCCAAATCTTGTTTATAATTTCCCATCTCATTCCACTCTATAAAAATCAGCTTTAAGCAATTTATTAGTGTGCCACCTAGGCTTCACCCATCTTTATTTTAACAAATTGCTATGGCAAATCCCTTAATCCAGGCCTGAAAGAGGTAAGGCTGGCATTTCAAAATCACATGCAACCCAGAGATGACTGACTGGTCTAATCTGCTTACCCTCCCCCAGACCTCAGCAGCCATTCCACATGCCAGGGCAGAAGCAGCTCTTGGGTCAAGCACTCTGAAATGAGTCAAGGGCAACCGATGTGACTATCTCTGGGAAACGAGAGACCCTGAACTTCCAGTTCAGCCTTAGGCTGAAAACTTATGAGCTCCACTGCTGCATGCAAGACACTGATATTTTCCACCTCTGGCATGAAGCAGTCCAAGGGCATCTTCAGCAAAAGTTTGCTTTGACAAATAAGGATACCTAGGAGATACCACAAAATGACAAATGGCACACTAAGGGGCAAACTCCAGCCTCCTTGCACCCACATAGCCATTTCTGCATCCAACGCCCCTCTTTAGGCAGACCTCTCAGCACGCTGCAATGCCGACACAGCATCATTGGTAGTAAAGGTTGCCCGGTTAAGTAATGGCGTGGCGTAGATAAACCCTTCTAAATGAAACCTGAGGATACTACAGACAAAGTGACAGCAATGTACCGCCTGAACACTACTGGAATTGTGATTTCTGTGCTTTTGGCTTGCACAACATTAACCTTAGGGATAAAAATAGCAAACAGCATCAGCTTCTCTCCCTAATGCTTCCAATCTGGTGTAAACACATGGCATCCCAGTCTCTTTGCATGCACAAGTGATTGCAGCCAGAGATTCCCACCAACTCCAACACACTTTCAGTCTGTGTCCTGGGGGGCAACAGCAACAGCAGAAGGAAATTCTGCACTGACTACCTCTGATAAAAAGGGCCCTCTTGGAAATCACATACTGGGGATAGAATTTTGCAAATAATGACACTTTTCACAGTGGTTTGATAAGCTGAATCAGTTGATCAATTTATTCTGTTCTCTTCATGCTCTTTGCTCTTCACGTCTCAGAAGCAGTGAGAGGCATAGACAAGGGGGCTCTTTTTTAAAATATTGTATTATTATTATATTTTAAATATTGTATTAAAATACACTTCTCGGCAGAATAATTTTGTTCTGTTTTCGTAAAAATAGTTTAGATTCTTTCACCTAGATTAGCAGTGTTTACTACAGTGTTCCCATTCATTATTAAACAGAGCTAAAGCAACTTCCAAATGAGATACAATATACTTCCTTCTGTCATTATCAGGGACCTCCTTGGACCCCATAAGAGATGAATTCTTCCTTGAAGAATTCACAATCTATGCTGATTTGACAGACAGAGGATGGAGGAAAAGGAAACATCATCAGACTGTTCCATAAGTGGGAAATATGGGACAAAGTAAGCTTGTCCAAGGTCACGCAGGAAGTTTCTGGCATACAAAGGAAATGAATATTGATCTCATGAATTTCAGCTGTTGCATAACTAATAAGGGACATCCTCCCCTCTGTCCCATTCAGAACCGTTAACAGTTCTATCCTACAACAAAGTCGTGTTTGGTTTGGCAGATTGACCATACATGAAAAAACAGATTCATGCTCCAAACCTAGATCTCGGAGACTAATGGTCATAGAGTCTGTACGAGCAACCTCGTCACCAGTTCCAATTTACCTTCAGGTCATCGGGAATGAAGACTTTGCGAGCCTTCTTAATCATCGGCTGTGGTTTCAGCTCTTCTTCAGAGAATTTGCGCTTACGAGGGTCAAACATCTCCTGGCCAGGAATACTGGAAAGAGCAAGATCTGCAGGGTCAGGTTCATAGCCAACAGGAACTTGGATAGTCTCAGGATCAATGGGACTTGGTGTGTTTCGGTTTGCTGGCAAGATCTGACCTACAGAAATAAAGGATAAATTCAGCCATGTTAGAAGAAAATATGTACTGAACATGGATTTTAGAAGATCTCTTGATTACTTTACAAGCAATAATTCTTTAAGCTTTCACTGTAAGTTTGGTTTGCTAAATATTAGATTCTCCATTTTGCAAGGTGCATATTCAGATCCAGACATACTCATGCCGTTATTTTCAAAATTGGTTCCTAATTCTGGTTGCTAATCTTGGATGCCCATGTAAGATCACTGAATCCAACACTGAGTTGCACTAGACTGCAGGCAGAAGACATGTTGCTCCAACCCATGCTACTCCATTAAGATCATGTCTTCAGGAACAAATCGTAAGTATCATCATTTAGCTCTGATTTATCCACCACACTGCAATCCTTCCCAGTTTTCTCATATGCAGATTTCTTCATATATACCTTTGAGGGTACATTTAGTTTACAAACAACGTACAGTACTTGCAATAGGACAGTATGTCATGAAAATGTACTTTCAAGCTGTGCTGAAGCACTCCACTAAGGAGACTGCTATTTTCTATGAAATCCTACCGGTGATGTTCTAAAAGACAGTGAAGGAAACTAGCAACCTGAAAGGCTACAGTGACTACTGAAAGATGCTCTGCAGAAATGAAAGAACACTTATGTATGCCACATTGCTCTTTTATGGTATATAAAATCTAATTAAAAGGACCCTATCCCCAGAAAATAATTATATCCCCCCCTCCCCTTTTTCTTTTTTAATCTTAGATACAACCTTCAAGATCCTACAGCACCAATTCAGGCTCCGTTCCCACTAAAAATCCAACTTCAAAACTCAGCCAAAGGTTCCAAAAATAGGATCCTAAAGTCAGCTGCCTAAACTTGGACTATCCCTGGGGGCAGAATTTTCAGAAGTTTTCACATGCCTCAGAAGTACAAGCCTCACAGGCTTCAGAGGGAGGACTTCTGATTGAAGCAGATCTTCTGTAATAATTTTGGCTATTTGCTAGTTCATTTTGACTTTAGAGATACAACAGCTTTCATAATAACTACACAAACATCCTGTGACTGCATAATATTTCCTTATTTGTGCCCACATCTGCAATATTTAGGGTGTAAAATGGTAAACTTTAAATGTCATTTCTAATTCCAAACCAAGGCCAGTGTTAACAATGTACTTTCTATTTTAATCTAGAAGATCGTGGCAACAATATTGGAACCGCATAGAAAATGCACCGGGGAATTGCATTGTGCAAACCAGGGCTTGCTAACAGAGAGATTGTCTTTTGTAACTCGTATTTTAAAACAGCACTGATAAAATCAGCTTCCAGGAAAGGCTAGTAAGGGCCTGGGAGAAGAGAAAAGGAGGATCAAAGTTGTTAAAATATATATACATCTATAGGAGAGCGAGCGAGAGGAAAGGCTCCCGCTACCTGCATTGCACGAACAGCGGAGCGCTTCCTCCTCTGCTTCCGGACCCGGCAGGCCCCTGCCAAGAGCCGGTTGCTGAAAACTCGACGTTTCCTGCTGTGCCTCATTAATAAAATCAGAAACCACGTCCTGCCCGACTGCTGCAGCACCAGCAGCCGCTGCCCCGGCGTGGGACGTAGGTCACGGGGGGCCACGTTCCCCAGCCCACGCCCCGTGTGCTCCAGCGAGCGGAGCAAAATGGAATTACAGGGAAAGGCTACGGGAAAGGATACAGCCTGCCCGGTTTTGTTTGCGTGGCCGGTTTTCACAAGCAGGCGCTTCAGCTCTCCCTGGAGATGGCTGTGGTTAATGCACGCATGTTTAAAACATTCTGATGTCTGTAAAGGTGGTGGTGGTGGGGGAAACCCTGGCTAGTGGCTGTTTTAAAGCCAGCCCAAACAGCTCAATACGGCAAGGCATTCCCGTGGCCTTGCTTTAAATGGATAGTTAATCTCATTTCAGATATGTGGGCTGGCAGAAACAGGCTTATTTAAGGGATTAAATGTGGGAAAGCTTCCTTTGATGTGAGTATGCTTGTACCAGAGCAGCCAGATATTTTTTTAATGCAGGCAAGTATATAGACATATGCCCGTACAAATCTTGCAAATTCTGCAATATGGATAAAAATGAAGCAAGACACTAGCTCTGAATACTTGTATATTATTTCTGGTGAGCATGCAGGGTGTTTCTAAAAGTCAAGTGGATTGTGAAATCTGCCCCAGCTTTCCAATTGCCCTAACCAAAAGAGCCTGTATTTAAATATTATTGAAGTTCTAGATACACGATATCAGTTCACATATCATTTACCTATAATGTGCCATATGACGCAATTACATGAGCTTTGTAATCACTAGCCTCAAGAAATTTTACAATAGCTCTCTGAAAAAGGAAAGGGCAAAACTGCTCCTTTTAAACACGGGAAACTGAGGTATTACATCTTAGCAATGCAATAGCAAAAGAAAGGAAAGAGCAATGCATCTCCAACGTGATCTGGGAGAACAATCTACAGCAATCAAGATCCTGCCTTGTTCTCTACATGCACACATTTCACTTCTCCTGGCCTAAGATGCTCTCTCTACCAAAGACCTGACCCTTCATCAAACATAAGATGTCCCGGGTACCAATGCAAAGCCTGTTCAAGGTGAATGCTATCACTAATGCAAAACCTGAACAAATCATGCACACAGCTAAATGTTATCACCTAAGGAGCCTGAAGACCATTTCCCTGTAAGATATTCCTACACGCACACCTCTATCAGTCTGCGCAGGCTGACTCTCCCTTTGGTCACGTTCCTGTAAATGACAGGAACTCCACTGAGAATAACCGAGTTAATGAGGGTGCCTACAACCCCAGGCACAAAAACCACTATTTCCTTGTCCAGCATTTTACGTTAGGCAACTCCTGGCACATTGCACCTTTTTATTTATTCTATCAAGTTTTGCCAATAATACAAGCCAGGAACCTGTCTTCATTAGTTTACTGGCTATGGCCATGACATCTCTGTGGTGCTGGAACTCATCGTAACCCAAGACGACAGCGTGGGCTGCGCTGGACTTGGCACTACTATTACTGCAAGAGTACAGTACGCGGCTTCACGTTACATTGCTCTCCAAGCTCCTCTCCCCGCGTGTGCATGGCACTTTAGCTGTGCATCCTTCTGCCAAATTTGTTCAGCGTGTTATTTTTACGCACTAAATTCCTCACAATCAGAGGTAGATCAAATAAGCACAGCACTCTGAACGTCATGTGCCCAGCAGCCAACTAATCCTCACATCAGCAAGCTTCACAGCTGTCACAACATCCAGAGAAAGAGCTGGTCAGAGGCTGTGATGCACAAGGAATCGGCCAAGGAGGAAGCCAACAGTGCCAGCCGCCAAGGCCAGGCGAAGGTAAAGCACCTCACTGCTCAGCATCAGGAGCCAGATGCCTTTGTTACAAGCCTCTGTATTATTTAAACACTCTGTGCTCCCAACAGCAGCCAAATTTTCACAACAGTGAAGTGGCCAGACTGTTTAATGTGCTTAGTTTTGCTCTCAATGGGGGCTGACTATTGCCAAGTGTTTTGGAAAGAACTTAGCCCCTCCATTTAAGCTGCTGAAATGAGAGCTCTTGAGCATTAAGCTCTTTTGGAAATCCAGCTGCAGAACTCCACAGCAGTGGTGAATGCAAGCTGGGAACAATGGTTAATGGAAACTTCCCCTCATACCACCCCAGTGATGTGTCTCAACCATGGCCTAGAGAGACCACAACTATGTCAACACTGGCCTTTTGTCTGGAGACTTTCCCACTTGTAGAGCTCCGCTCAAGCAACACGGAGTACGCCAGGACAGACGCAGCTCCAGGTGTCTCCTGGCAAAGGAATTGGCAGGTTTTGACAACACCAGCAGTTACAGCTGCCCCAGCCTCTTGCCTTCGCTAATGCTCTTGGTGTTGCTCTGGCAGAGATTAGCAATAGCGGAAAATTTTCCAGAAAGAAGGACTTGAAAGAAAGTTGGCTGTTCTAACCCTTTTGGTCCTCCTCCTCCCACCAGAGGCTGCCAGTGAGGAAGTCCAACGTAACAGCAATATTTTCAGTGTGGTTCATTGTTCAAAGAGAAATGGACTGAGGCCATTCACTTGTGTCACCTAGGTCACCAAACGGCTGGTAAAAAAAAACATAGCAGCTTTACTTGCAATAATTAAAATCACAATTCAAAAGTAGTAGCATATGTATTTTGTATACCTACAAAACCAAAATGCTGACCTGCTGTCGTGGGCAGCTCAATCACCATATCCCGACTCTTAATTTCCCCCTTCTGAAACATCCCACCCACCAGCTGTGCCCAGGAGAGTTAAGATGGAAATAACCTCTTCAACTACACTACTGCTTGACAGACTTCTTATTTGTATTGCAAGAGATCCCCGGTGAATTATGTGGAACTCAATTTTGAATTATTCAACTCCCATAGAAATGTGCCTGATTTTCAGAAAATCTCCCTTCTCGCAGCCCTTCCACACTTTTCATCAGCTCAACAGCTGGCTGGAGAACAGTGACAAGACAAAGAAAAGAAAAGGGATTGGAAATGTTCTAATCAAAATATTTTCCTTATTTTTTATACATATGTTGGAGGGAAAGAAAAGAGGAGTTTCTTATTCAATTTATTAGCAGCCCAGAGATAAAATATGTGTTTGCTCATCATTTTCCTTTATATGAGCTAAAGGCACTTTGGGTATGTCAGTCAGACTATATAGTACGGCAGTTAAATTGACAGATAATCCTCACCCAGAGCTGCTCCAGAGAACCCCATTGCTCTGCTGATAGGTTTTCCAAATCGTCTATCCGCTTGGCAGCTGGCCAGCTAGTTGGGATAGTTCTCTTACTCCAAATCACAGCCTGTCCCAGACTAATCCGTCATCTATTTCTGCATTAACTCCTTCAGCCTCTAGGAAAAGTTATCGCAATGCAGGATACAAGGCAGTGTGCAGGAATCCAGACAGGCAAAAATCCACACAGGCAGTAAAGTAAAAGGCGTATCCTGGAGGCCAAGATTTATCTAAGGACAGTATCTTGTCAGGTTATAACTCCTCAGTTACAATATTGTAAGCATCATCTAATTGCCCAACTATCAGGATTTTAGTGTCTTCCAGAAACTGAAACATTTACATGGATAGTAAGACCATAATCTAGCACTAAAGGGAATGACAAACCATGCTGTATGATCTTCCAGCCCTCACATGGCAGGATGAAACCAACCACTCTCTGCCTGGGGGTGAAGATGACACTGCACTCCTGGGTGTATTTATGTAAGCAGTTATTAGAGGAGCTTTATTTTCTTCCGAAGCAACAGGAGATTGGCGTATTTTGACCAGTGCTCCACCCTGGCACAGACATTCCTCTACTTCTTATCTTACACAAACTCGATGCTGCCGAACATGGGGTGACTGCAAACGCTTCCTGCGGAAAGAAGGATCTTAATCCAATGCAACTACAATGTATTAGCTGCTCTTGACACACACTAAAAGACTGGCACACAAGAGTGTTTTTAAAACACGTATTTTTTAAAGCTATCAGCATTGTTTACAAACCTTGTGCATTTAATTACAACAGAATTGTCATTTCCCCTCTCAGCATTGTGTGCCTCCTGCTCTGGTCCTCTACAGTATTATTACAGGCACGACTGGTAGTCTTCTTAGATTGTCTGACACTTCCCATTAGAGGATGCTGTCTCCAGTTCCTTAGACCTTTGCCAGATTTCAACCATTCTGTTTGGATTTGTATGCATCAATTATGTTTCTGGCAAAATGGTTCTACAGTTTCCTGAAAAAGGTTCAGCAAAAATACTTTGCTTTGAACCTGTTGAAAATTTCTGGCAAACTATTCGCTCAACTGTGCTAGTGGCCAGTGCACTGGAAGAGAGGGCAGCTCCTCAATCAGTGTCATTTCCCTTCTTAAAATCTAGCTACTGCGAGCATGCTAGGGCTGGGTGAGAAAGGGGCAATTTGAATAAGTGATTAGGATTGAAAGCTGAGATGGGGGGCAAGGAGGTGGGGAAGGCGAGGATGAGGGAGACTGGGAGCCGAAGGGGCATGCAGCAGTGCTTGGAAGAGGAAGGCTGCTTCAGCAAAGGCCGGGATGAACACATTCAGTAGAAGAGCATCATTGAAGGGAACAGGGCGGGAGAGTGCCTGTGCTGATGGTACAGATGCAGCTCCAGATTCCTGAGTTCCACAGGTCCTCTGCTATCACCAAATAGTGAAGTGCACTGGCAAAGCTCCCTGTCACCCTTCAGCTCCTTAGAGCGAGAGTAAGTTGTCATCCTCTACTCAGTCCAAGCGGCAGGACGCTGTGGGGTGCTGTCAGGTCCATTCCTACTCATTTCCAAAGTGCCTGTTGTAGGGGTGGCATATGAGAAAATCCAGGTTGACTTCTCAATTTGTTTTTAAAATTAAATGCAAGAAGCACAGTCACGGTTACAACCACCTTTAAAGTTTCAGCCACATCCTATTTTCTCCAGGTTCTCTCCTCAGTCAGGAGTCACTTGTTTCACCCATTTTGACTTATCCAAATGGACCCCATACGTTATCTGCCACAAATTATTCCAACCTCCCGTAGAGACACAATTAGCAACTTTTCAGGAGTTCTCTCCAGCACTGATGACTACTGCATCTGCATGCTTCACAGAAACAATTTTTTTTCCCCACAAGACCCCCATGAAAGAAGGGGCAGCACTTCTTCGCAGGTGAAGGACAGAAGTACAGACATTTTAAATCAAAAGTACACAGCCAGCCTCTCAGGTTAGCTAACGTTATAGGCATCGTCTGCCTTTCAAGTCAACTCTCACTGACTTGTGCTGCAAGTTGGGGGCTGTACACCAACACAAGTGAAGGCCATCCAAGGTATCAAACTGGGCTCCTCACAAAAAGGGAAGCAAACACACAGTGTGACAAGCTCAATGAAGTGACTTGCTCACAATTCTGCTGAAACTTTCTGGTAAAATCCAGTCTCTCTAGACAAAATCCTTCTGTCCTTTCTGCCAGATTTTCCCTTCTCCTCCTACCGTTCTCCACATCCTCTCACATCTGCAGTAAATGAGGTCAAGATCCAAGATCCTACAGACAACAGCTTCCTTCCTGATACAGCCCTGATTCAACCCAGAGCTGGTCTGACCTCTGCATTCAAAAAGGGAAAAAAGAGGATATAATGTAATTAAAGCCTGCATCTCCAAGCAGACAAGGGAGGGGGGCATGCTATCTGAAGCTGCACACGTGGCCTTTGGTTGAGTGTTTGCAGGCTTTTGAGAGCTTGACTTTGCAACTCCTGCATGTGGTTAGCATAACGTGCATGTAATATGCTATGCCTGCTGTGCCAGTAACATTCTGCCCTTCAAAAGCAATAAACAAACAAATATGAGGAGCCACCAGTTAAAATTTTCCACTATGTCTACTGGACTTAAGACTGTCTACTCCTCCCTAACAGCCATGAAAACCTTACC